>JAMQGT020012383.1:0-81506 GCA_024447675.2 Pterophyllum scalare | reverse complement strand
TATGTTATGTACTTGGTTCAGTTACGTATTGCTTACAAGTAGGGTGTAGTGAGTGTTTGCCTTTAGGAAGTCGTGTTTTATATAAAACTGAACTGGTTGCTGCTTTTGCACTAGGCCTGCTGTTTTTGTGGATGTTGGAGGTTGTCACCACATTTATTCTCCACTGGGATACAGAGTATGGAGGTAAATGTTTGCAGCTTCCTCTAAACGCACTTTGTGAATGGATATTGGCTGTGTTCATCATTTATGTGTCAGGTGATATGGCTGGATGGCTGTTGCTACTCTCTGATGTGTTTTATGGCTAATATTCCACTAAATTATACTGCTGCCAATCTAAGTGCATTGTGTGGAATATTATTATTGATAGTGAATGAGTCTCTTGTAGCTGTTTGGCTCATTTTTCTTCTGCTGGCTGCTTGGCTTGTGACACATGGTGTTCTCTTGCTGCTCGCTGTTGTCATTGTTTGAGGGGTTTCCCTTTGTTTCACTATAAACCAGGTCTAAAGTATCAAGTGTGTGTGTGTGTGTGGGGGGGGGAGGTAGTGCAGTGTTTATAGGATAATTATGAATTTCAACAAAAAAAAAATAGTTGGGAACCTAAACCTAAGTCCTGCATTTACAAGAATCTTTTAATGTCTTTAGTTAAAATCCAATTGCATAATCTATTTTCAAACACATTTTCCTCTTGCAGACACAGGAGACACGGCAGAATTATATCCCCCTTTCACCTAGCCCCATTTGGCTTTACCTGCCTCTTAACTTCAATATTAATTGAGAAATCTCAAAATGCAACAGTGCAACATGTTACAAAATAATTGAATAAATAAATAGAAGTTAAAATCTGTCAATGTTTTCCAACTTCACTGAAGTATAAAGAGCAGCATATTACCACATATTCTTTTTCTGGTTTCCGCTTTGATCCACATCTGTGAAAACCTCCAGACGGAGAGGGAAGCAAACTCCTGCTTTAGAGGATCCTGGATCTCTGGTTCTAACTTATTCATGCAGTGAATGAGGACAGGCTCTTTTTTTATGAAGGAGTGTGGCTGCTCCACGGTATCGGCTCATCATAACAGCTGCGCCATAGGTTACAAAGCCAGCAAGCCGTGAGCAAAACATTTCATCAGAGATGACCTGCATATCAAGGATTTGTAGCAGGATGCCACAGACGGTCAACAAGCTGAGATGAGGAGTTGCAGAATCTTACTCGGCAGTGCCGAGATCCAAAAAGTGGCCGATGGTATGCCGATGCAGGAAATGATCTGATCTGATTGGGAAATGTTGCTGTAGATTGGGTTTTACTGCCCTGAATCCTTCTCATTTTTCTTTCATTTACGTCCCAGTCACACAGGCCAAGAGTCTGGTCAGTGACCCAGGACGCAGCATCAAAGTCAGTCAGCACAGGTGATAATATGTAGACTCCACCCAGGTCATGATACTGTATGTTTGCTTCAAGAATGACAATATCACTGTTTTGTTTTTGTTTTTTTGCATGCAGCCTACAAATGATTTTATTCTCATGCTTGTTTCTGCTCACACTCATTATTCATTCTTGTCATGCTTTAAAAAATATTTCAGCAGTATGATTATATGACATATCATAATTACATCTACACTGCTGAGCTGCCTTTCTACCATTGCTGTTGCTACACTCAGCCGCACACCTTAAGATCACATGCACATACTGATGGTCCTCTTCTGCTTATCAATGCTACATAAGGCCTCACAAGAAGAGATTGTCTGCTCCGAGCCATGTATTGTATTTTTTTTTTAATATGCATAATGGAATAATTATCTTCTGCTGCATATCTGTTGGAGTGCCGAGTTTAGATTTATATATCTAATTTCACTATGCTGGGGGTGATATGTGGGAGAATGGCCACACCGTGGCTTGTGCAGAGCCCTAGCAATTTGCTACACCGCAGCTGGTTCTGAATCTGTGTCTAATGACGTTTCAGGGTGAAGTTAGCTGACTAACAGTGACTTTTCTTAAAACCGAACAATCCTTAGCACACTGTTGCCTTAAGTGTACCTTGCAAAAAAAATGTGATGAACAGCACCTCATGTCATCCCATTTTTCATTAACTGTTAACGAGACACTGCGGCCTCTCAATCACGTATTGTATTTGGAAGATGCTGTGTTGTCATAGTGATGAAGAAAAACATCCCCTCGTGGTGGGATGGAGGCCAAAAAGGTGAAGGATTATAAAGCTGTGCTGATGCAGATGGGATTACTCTATTATCCAGAACTTCCTCATTTTCCCAGGAGACCGTACACATTTCTAATCCTCCAAGGCTGTTCCCCCCTCTGTGTTATCTGCCATTTTGGCTAGAGGGAGTGTTTGTCTGATCCTTGTAGTTTTTGTCGTCCCACTCCTATCCACCGTCACATTATTTGGCCCAGGGAGAGGCTTTGTGCTTGTCCAGTCTGGTTATTTTATAGTCAAGTGTGTTGGTCTGGGATGATGCACTTGCAGAGGTGTTTTGCACACACACCTACATGTAGTTAATGTGGAATAGTTTATTTGATACTGAAGAATAATTACGCACATTAAAACATGAGGACACTCCTTTTAAACACATGCTAATTTATGAAATGTGTCTATTCCTTTTTTTTTTTTTTTTTTTTAAGGGCTGGTTTGGGTTGTTCACCTTTTGGTTCTGCAAACCAACCAAGAGCCGTAAACTTAAATCCATTTTGATTTAGTAGGAACTTCAAAGACATGCAGCTTTATCTAACATTTGGTAAATAAAACTATGAGCATTTAGAAATCATTAATCATATCTAAGAACAAATCTTCTATTCACATTTAAATGAGAAAATATCAAAATAGGACACTAGTAGTAGTTGTTCAAGTGCTTTCCTCATGTTTTTAGGTCTCATTTTGGTACACTATATTGGAGCAGATGGAACAGCAGAATGCACAATAACTATCTGGAAATTGCCTGAAAAATACTGTTAGGACTGCTGTTGGACCCAAGAACCAAGAAAATATAAACTATGACAGCCATTCAGACAAAGATGATCACAAATCTGCAGAATATCTTACCCTTTTGCTTAAATAAAATTTTTTTTTTTTTTAAATGTCAAACGCAGGTCTGGAGTCTCAGATTTGACTGGTTGATAAAGGATCTGTGGTTATTTTTATAAGAAGAAATTTCAACAATCTTCCAGGATTAATATCAGGCTGGGAGATTAATCAAATTTTAATTTCAATTAGGATTTTGGTTTCCAGCGATTATGAAAACAAAATAATTTGGGATAAACTGATTATCTTTTGCATACTTCAGTATGAAACTCTCATTTTTTTTCTTATTATTATTATAGATCAAGTGGACCCCTTGTTTTTTACAGCGGCGTCCCTAAAAGCTCAGACTCTCTCACTGTTTAGTTCAGCTTGAGACAAAATGACTACAAGAGACTCGTTGGTCAAATTCACATGGTTTCCGTCAGCGAATCATTGGAAGGATTATTAATGGTGGCCTGCAGCTGTCTCTTTAGGTGCTCAGAGTTAAGTTTTCTGTAGTGTGCGGCAGCGCTCTCTTGACCCAGAAAGGACCAGCAGCTACCTTTGCGAGACTGGCTTTATAGCCCAAAACGCCAACTAGTCAGTTCTTTTTTTTTAAAATTTAAATAAATGTTACATTTAGGAAAAACTGGTCAAAATAATCACAATAAAGCCCTTTGGTGTAATCGAGCAGCTTTCGGCGAATCCATTGTGTTGGACTGTGACTGGAACAGAATGTTTGAGATAACCTGAGCTGATGGAGTCTGCTAGGTGGAACCTACTTAATGTTGCATTTACTGGTCATATATTCAGATTTGCCACCAAGCTGACACCGTGTTAACGAAGGCAAGAAAATTCTCCCCTGACACACGGCTGTTATAAGTCATATTGAACTCAAGGAAAGTTAGTTTCACTTCACCGTTCTCTCCTCAGGTTGACATGCTTCTGCTAGGTGTGGGCTAAACAGGGGGCCTCTGCACATGTACACGCACACGGACACACACACACGTACACATAGTGAAGCTGACAGCAGAGGAGAGGTGAGAAAGTGGCTTGTCCAGCGAGTGGAGACTCAAAGTACTAGAGTCAAATTTGTGTGGACTGACTGAATAAATAACCTATTTGTATGAAATGAACATTCCCTTCAAACTCCATCCATCCGCCCATTTTCTTAGCTGGAATCAGGATGCAGTGGTAGCAGGCTGAGCAGGGAATTCCAGATCCAGGTACTGCCAGGGCAAACGGCATAATTTTTCCAGTGAGTTCTGGATTTAATCCAGTTTTCTGCCTGAACCACCTCAGCTAGCTCCTTTTGATGTGATGGAGCAACGACTCTACTGCCAGTTTTTTCCGGATGTCTGAGCTCCTAACCCTGTCTCTGTGTGTCTTCCATGGGGTGGGGTGGTGTGTTAGGGGGCGGGAACTGAGCCGTGGTCTCCACAATCACACTTGTACAATCAGTGAAGCCAGTTCATTAATCTGCCTCCATTTCTTAGATAAAGTTAAGCTCTGTTGCACTGATGGGTGGTAAAGATGTCAAACCCCCTGCCTGGTCCAGAAAAGCTCGACCGCCCCTAACAGGAGCGGGGAGATTTGACCGAGGCTCGACACCTGGGGCTCTCTGGCACCGGAACATGCTTGCAGTGATAATTAATGAGAATTACTGTTGCCGCGAGAGGCACTTTGGCAGGGAGGGTGAGACAGAGGGAGAATTGGACTGAGAGGGGATCATTGAGACATAATGACTGTGGTGAAGAAGGCAGAGATGGAGGTGGTGGGAGGACAAATGAAAAAGACTAATGTGATTATTTTTCTAGTTTCAAGAAGACATACTAGCCTTGGCAGTGGCGTGTTTATTCCTCTAGTCTCTGAATGACAAATATGTTGGGGGTTCACAGGTGTTCATCTCATGATTTATGTCATAATTTATTTAACTTTTGCTTTCAGCTCAGCAAGAGGCGAATGGTGGCATTAGAGCGCATTGGTTGGGAGGCTTTGAGGCATTATGTTCTGACAGGAAAAAAGTTTCTTCCTTTTTGAACAGCAAAAAAAAACCCCCTCTCTCTCTACCCCTCTGAAACTCCGCTGCATAAAATGCTTGCTTAGTCTCTCGTACACTTGAGTGGAGAAAAGAAATGCCCGAGGCTAGACTCACTGTGATGAAACAGATCCTAGGGAAAAGGCCAGGGAACCCAAGAAAGTGAAAACCAATGCAAATAATTAGTTCTGAGCTAATAGTCCTCAAACTGCAGAGTAAAGTGGACTTTCAGAGGAGCAATGCTGGCCAGATTCTTTTTACGAACGCATGAATTATAGTCGGCTCTCATCGAAGATTAATACTGGGTATAATGGCTTCTTTGAGGAAATGGTGCTCATTATGATTTTCATTTGCAGCATTTTGCATTTAACCAACCAGCAAATACTAAACAATGTTTCTGTCACCAGCTTTTCTTTGTCACAGGCCTCATCACAAACAATACAAACGTGCATTAATCTTAAATTAGCAACATTTTGTTTACTTTTTTTAGCCCTGATTTCATAGTTAAAATCTCTCCAATCAGTGTTCTCTTTCTATCAAGAAGGAAATGAAAAACACTGATGTTTGCAGCCCCTTTGTAGATCATGTTTTGCTTCCAAAGCCATGCAAATAAGTGTTAATAGGATTGTCTGTCCGCTTTTGCAATTGATCTATTACATTTTTATATTTACAGTGAATATTCTCTATTTACCGGGGGGCAGCTCAGGGCGTAGAGGGAGCCGTCCACCGATAGGAAGGTCGGAGCTTCGGTCCCTGGCTCCTCCAGTGTGCATGTCAAAGTATCCTTGGGCGAGACACTGAACCCCGAGTTGCCTCTGATTCATCCATTGGAGTGAGAGTGTATGAATGTCAGTTTAGAAGCATTTAGGCATAGAAAAAAAGTGCTTGTGTGAATGTCTGAACAAGGCATGAATGTAGCACTATGTAAGTACAGACCATTTATATTTATTTAAATCCCCAAAGGCATCAGTAATAGAAGAAAAGGCAGTGAGGAGCAAAAATGTGAGGTGGCATTGCCTCACAAACATTTCAGTTTTGACTCGACCTTTGTGGTATATTAATTGATTGATTTGCTCATTTTAGAGAAACTAAAATTGGAGAAATCTGCTACTATGACCTCCTTTAGTTGGAATAAAAATCTGCAGACATTTCATACACTGGATTTTATGTCACTGAATAAAAAAAGCACTTTAACCTCTCGAGTCAGTGTTTTCAAATGCTGTTAGAAGTGCAGAGAGCTGCTGGAGTCTGCAGCTTGAGTAACATTTTTCTTTCACAGAACACATTTGGGCTCTCCGAGTATCCTGCTTTCAAGAACTTACCTGTAGTGTGATGGTGATGTTTCAAAAGCTTCCTGCAAATTCACCTATGAATGACAAACAGCAGTTGCAGTCCCATTCAAATCTGCAGCTGTACACAGATGGTAGTAATAATTTAGCCAGCCATCTTTTATTATTATCACAAATGATGTATGAGGACAGTGGTGATGCTGAGGGTGAAGGTTTTGACCAATAGGAGAGCAAGAAAATCCTCTAATTCCAAACTGAGGATGTGCCTGTTCTCCCGAAAAGTGCAATTTTGAGATTATTTGGCTTCTATGGTTTGCCTAAACAAACTGCTTCAACTCTTCCCAGCATCTGTGTGGTGTGTTTGGGTCTGTCATACAGTGAAGAGCTCATGCCCATGTCTGCAGGATATATAAATTACCCTGCCATGTAGGCAATAACAGTGCACTAGATTGGTTTAGGTTATTGTGAGTGGACTGCAGATGTAGATTGCTCTGTGACTCTTACTGCTTCAGCTTGTCTAAAAGAGACGGGACATGGATGTCTGCAGCTGTTAGAATATGTTAATATTTTGTTTTTCCAAGTCATCTTGTACAAGTTTCTTGTTGGAAAGAAAGACATTTACTTTCAGGTTGTGTTCATGGGTCATTTGGACAGTTTTATTCAGTTTTTTACTTAAAAGCTACTGACAACAATCAGGGAAAATGGCTGATTGTTTTTAGTATTATTATTATTATTATTATTTCTCTCTTTTTGTTTATTTGGAGGATTTTAAGTATCTCAGGGTCACAGCATCAGCAGTGATGAGGATGCTGTAATGGTCTATTGTGGTGAAGAGAGATCTGAGTGTGAAAGAGAAGCTGTCAGTTTACCAGTCTGTCTATGTTCCCGCTCTGACCTACTGCCACAGGAACTGGGTAAAAAAATGAGTGAATAGGATTGTGGATGCAAGTGGTAGAAATGAGCTTCCTTTGAAAGGTGGCTGGGCTTTATCTTAGAGATGGGGTGAGGAGTTTGGTCATTTGTGAGGGACTCAGAGTTGAGCCTTCAAATCAAAAGGAACCAGTTGAGCTGGTTTAGACTAGTGGTGGGCGGATTGATCCAAATATCGATCATATCGATACCAGTGTTGGTATTGATATTGATCAATACCAGTGTAATGAGATCGATACTTTAGCTTTGGTTTCTCTCCTGAATGCAGTGCTGTGTTTACATCAAAGATGTGAGCTGACTGTCTAAGTGCCGCTCCTGTCACAGCACAGAGGACGCAGACTTTGCTCCTCCCCTCCCCGCAGTGTTTTGATGTTATACCGTCATGTGACATGTAACATATTTTACTTGAGGAAAAAAAGCAATTTGTCATAAATCATTTATGCTTCCGGCCCTGCCAATTTGGCCCTTTGAGTTAGTTTTTTGACATTTCGCGTTTCCCTCCAATTAAGAGGAGTTAGCAAAATGTCCAAAAAGTAACTTAAAGGACCAAATTGTGTTTTATTTTTGACTTCAAATCACGGGCTTGAAGTAGGGGGTGGGGCCGGAAACCTTAACGGTTTATAACGTTGTGGAGTGATAATTTTGTACAGCTTGTTTATTTAAGAAAAAATCCAGAAAATTACTGAATGAAAGGGTAGTTTTTATTACATTTTTGTATTATACTTTTTGAACTCTATCTGGGGAAAAAAAAGTTTTAATTTGTTCTCGAGTGATCATTTTGTACACTTTATTTAGGAAAAAAATCCAGACATCACTATGTTTGGGGAAAATTGTTTTGTTACTGTTCTAATCTTTTAGAACAAAACTAGACAAACAAAAGTGTCGGTATCGGTATCGGCGATACTGGCCCTGTATTTACTTGGTATCGGATCGATACCAAGTCTTGCAGTATCGCACACCACTAGTTTAGATATCTGCCTAGGATGTCTCCTAGGATATCTCCTCCTCCTATGTCCCACTGGAAGGAGGTCCAGGGATTGCTTTGGAAGACCTTGGTGCCCCGAGCCTGTTGGAGTGCTGACCCTGCAGCATGGATGCCCCCCCTAAGTAAATGGCACTAAATAAGAGTGTTTGACTTTGATCTGTAAAATTGGAAACTGAATGCTTTGATGGTAAACTTGTGTTAATGTGAGTAACCAAATGCAGACATATATACAGTTTACTTTATGATTGGAGCGAGCCGCGAGAGGAAGTTTTCTGCATGGCCTGTTGTGCAGGCCTGTTTTCTGGGCATCAGATGAGGCCTGGGCTCCCCTCTCCCTCTGCTTTGTGTGGTGGCTGCAGACGACAGGCACATACAGGACATTGAATGGCGAGCCTGACCCAGGAGACTCGAGCTTAAAGGCATGGCAGCAGCATACGGTTTGATATTGCTCAAACAGAGACAATTTGGTTTTGGTGCGCTGCTGTTTCACTGCTTTGTTGCAGCAGGAGTCTGGTTTTTCTTTTTTCTGTCTGGTTTGAATCAGCAGACTGACATTGAACTGAATGTGTGATATTCTGCACTATAATATTGAGTGATGTCATGTTTTCTTGCTTCGAGCTAACGTGGATTCTGTTCTATAGAAACTCATAAGTTAAAGGGTCAATACTCCAAAAAGTTTTTGATAACATTTGATTGCTCATACAAGGAAAAGACAAATGCTCTGTTCAGGGTGATTAGTAGTGAGCATAAGATAAACTCAATTTAGTAGTATGAGTTAATTTATTAACCTGACTGGGACAGACTGGACTGGAGATAAATAGGTTCAGGAAACTAAAAAGAGATTTTAGATGAGATCTGATTCTTAAACTAAGAACTAAATCTTTAAAGAAACAGCCTTGGTGTGGAATTCCAAGCAAAGTTGGGTGGAGTATTTAGAGCTGTAGAAAGTTAAGTGCAAGCTACTTAAAGTGGCAGTGAATGTTTTTGGTGTGTGTGTGTGTGTGTGTGTTGTTATTAAAAGTGCTGGTTTTTCATTTAAACATTTTTTGGCTCTGGTCTTTTCACTGTGCTTTGCTCCAGCACTCATACGAGCCCAGAACTGGTCCAGTAGCTTATATATGTTCTGCAGTGACATAAGTGCTAGACACATTTTGTCCGTACAGGATTTCTGCCTGTGTATTACAATCCCTGCAGCCCACTGGGCCTTAAATTGACCTCCCCACAGGTCTAAATACCAGAAATTAATTATTTATTTTTATTTAGTTATTTAATTTAGACAAAACTCTAATCTTGCAATGTCACCCATACAGTCCATTCATTTTCCTAACCGCTGATCCAGTTCCGGGTGGTGGGAAGCTGAAGCCCCTCCCAGGAAGGGTGTACTCTGGACAGGTTGCCAGGCTATTGAAGGGTTAACACAGTCTCATTTGCACCTATGGGTTATTTATTTATTTATTCATTCATTCCACACAGAAATGTGCCAGACTGCAATTATAACATAATACACTTTTACCTGGTCAGCTGATATTCATCCACTTATGTCTACTTATTTAAGCTGGCTAAAACATTCACAACAGCAAACAAAGTTACGCTCCCAGCATATATGCATGTTATTTTTTTCTTTATGCTGAAAGTGGCAAATAAACTCTTCCCTTCCTTAATTGGCTCAACATAAGCAGCTCCACTCTTCTGTCTGTGCCACCACCCGGTTACCAGTTAGTGCTGAAGCAGTGTGATAGCGCTGCGTTAAGAGAGTTTAACATTAAATTGATCTGGAGGCCATGTTGCAGACCCTGTTATCACATGTTAAGCAAGAAAAGAGTGCTTTTAAAACCTTTTTTTTTTTTTTTTTTTGGTAGCAACTGGTCTCAGATAAATGTAGCAGTCTGTGCATTGGCACTGGAGCCACACTGGCACATGGGATTAATGTGAATGAGTTTCAGTACCCTTGTGGTTTACTTTAAAAATTCCTTCCCTATGGACAACCAATTACTCCATCTTACTTTCCATCTATGCATTTTAAACAGAACAAAGTTGTATATGATTCCAACTTCCCTGATGGACACTAATGAAGAAGATGGGTCATAATGAGGATACCTGACCTCGGTTGGAGTGGGCTGAAAGCACTCTGCTACCTACACTCAGTAATTGCTTTTTTTCATCTAATGAAATTCTTCTCGCGGACGCCTCCCTCACCTTGAGAGGTGTCCTTGCATTTTTTCAGAAGTGGAGGCAAAAGTTTCCTTCGTCTGTGAGGAGAATAACTCCCCTATTTTATTTTATTTTTTCCTTCTTGACAGTCTCTTGAGCTGAGTGACAGGTGGAAAGGAAATCCCTCGCACCTTAAATGCTTCATGAATCTCACTGCCAGCGAAATGCAAAGCAGAAAGACTGACAACCACTAACGTTACGTCCATTCAAAACTGAGTTTGCATTAAGAGGATTACTACCTACTCGGATATTTTAATAGCCTGCATCATTTGCATGTAAAATATAATACGGAGTCATATTAAATAAATGTCACTTTCATTGTGTTTAATGCTGTGTCAACATGCAAAGTACAGCTTCAGTCTCTACTTGGGATTCAAGCACAGAACTGTTGTGTAGTTCGCCCGTCCTTATTGATACAGTCAGAATAGCTGCAAATGTAAAACGTCACAAAACTAATTCAAATAATAGGACTGCAGCGACAATAGCTGAGTGTCTCTCACAGAAACCAAAAATCCTGCATGAAGAACTTAAATATTTTTGTGCAAAAAATATTCTTTGCATAAACAGCTTATTTTTTATTAAAGTTTTTGTATTTCCGAGGTTGTTTTTTCTTTTTGATTGTGAGAAGTTTGTTTTTGAAACCTTTCAACCTTACCTCCTACTTACTGCAAAATATTTGTATGCTATAATCCATATCATAATATATAGATAACCTTATCATAATAAGAGAATAAAACGATAAATGTGATCTAATATACGGTCGCTGGCCGTTTTCATTAGACGCACATGTTCAGCCGCTTGTTAATGTAAATGTCTAACTAGCCAATCACATGGCAGCACCTTTACTGCACTGAAGCATGCAGACATGGTCAAGATGACCTGCTGAAGATCAAACTGAGCATCCGAAAGGTGATTAAGGTGACTTTGAACGTGACTATGTTATTGTGCCAGACGGGCTGGTCTGAGTATTTCAAAAACTGCTGATCTACTGCGAGTTTCCATCCGTCTCTAGGATTTACAGAGGAGAAAATATCCAGTGAGCAGCAGTTCTCTGCATGAAAAAGTCTTGTTGAGGTCAGAGGAAAATGGCTAGCCTGCTTCGAACGGTTAGGATGGCAACAGTAGCTCAGATAACCACTTGTTACAACCAGATGCTGAGAAAAGATGATCTATGGCAGCAGAAGACCACACAGGGTGCCACTCCTGTCAGCTAAGAATAGGAACGTGAGGCTACAATTCACACATACTCACCAAAACTGAACAGTAGAAGATTAGAGAAATGTTGCTTCATCTAATGAATCTCTTTCTGCTGTGACTCTGTGGTCGGCATGATACTGGACTCTCTGGTGTTGGTGGCAGAGAAGAGGACTATGGACGAACTACTGGGCATTATGGATGATGCCAGTCACCAGGGGTAACAGCAGGAGGACATAGGGAGGGGAGTAGCAGCAGC
This sequence comes from Pterophyllum scalare, assembly GCA_024447675.2. Classification (NCBI taxonomy): domain Eukaryota; kingdom Metazoa; phylum Chordata; class Actinopteri; order Cichliformes; family Cichlidae; genus Pterophyllum; species Pterophyllum scalare. The sequence continues at coordinate 69,592 of JAMQGT020012383.1, read as the reverse complement.
CTGAGCCCGACCACAGCACAACATAAGGAAATCCTCTGTTTTATTATTTATTTATCCATATGTTTGTTTGTTGTGATTCTTGCTGTGTTTGTGCACCTATGTTACCTGTAAAAGCTGCTACTGGAACTTTAATTTCCCTGATGGAATCTTCCCAAAGGGTTTAATAAAGTTTTAACTAATCAGATCTGATCTAATCTAATCTTCAAAAAAAAAAAAGAAATAAGTAAATATCTGATGTAGTCTTTGTTGCATTTCTTTGTTGCAGTTTTGTTCCCTTTTCTGAAAACTCATCTCCTGGATACTTGTATTGTTGCTTTGCCACCTCCAGCTTGGGCTTTTAGGGGAGTTTTACAGTCATAAAGCGGATGGTATGCTGGAGGCATTGCGTGAGTAAGAGTAGGTAAAACCATGAAAACGCTGTATTAAATCATGAAAAATGGCTAATTAAGTAATTTCTACCAATCCTGATAGTCGGCGTAAGTAAAAAAGCATTTGGGAAGGACTTCATTTAATCTTTATCTTTGTGTATAAAAGATAAGCTAATTTAGTATGACATGAAAATATTGGCAATATTTTTTTTGTGTTCTCAGGAATTGCAGCTTCTTTCATTTTATGAACACTTGAAGAACATCTTATCTTTCCTTTTTGAAATGAGCTTAAAAGTATTAATCATTAAGTTTTACATATTGCATTCAGGTAATATTACAGATGCCCGTCATAACTGGAGTTCCAGACACCAAGAACCCAGAGGCATTCCTAAATGGAGGAAAAAAGGCAAACACTCAGACTGCAGTAGTTTTGAGCAGTGAATGTTTAATATTTTGGCATTTTTTCTTCATAAAGTTCTTTAAGTATTCATGGTGATGTTCTTTGCAAGAGTGGCATGTACTGTAGATATAATATAAACAAATGTTTTCCCGATTGCTACACTCCTCATGTTTTTTCTATCCTGGAGTTTTTCTTTGTTTTGAACTACTTGGAAGTGAGAAATCCACTGTTGCCTCTGGGCTTTTTTATTATCTACGCTGAGCAATCTATGAGCCCTCTGCGCGTGAGCGTGCTTTCCTATCTTTGTGTTATATTGTGGAAATAACTAAAACTGCCACCTGAAAGAGTACTGCATTTCTGAACAATGTTCTGCATTTATTTTAAGAGGGCAACAAAATGTTGTGCTTCATCACAACAACGTGTTAGTGGCGTGCAGTGCATGAAGTGCAGAGTGGCTGAGGAGAATCTGAGTTTGATATTTAAAGACTGCCTCAGCCTTCTGTCATTAATTTTACACGGAAATGGTGCTTTCAAAGCAATTTAGAGAGTTTACCACCTATTACTGATGGTCCCTACAGTGTTGAATATGAAGTTTAACATGTCACTGCTTTAAAAATGTCCCATCAACAAAATTAATGCATACGTTTGATGTAAACTCACACAATTCCAGCTGTTTAAAATGCTGCCCGTATGTTTTGTGTTTTTCCCACTGCTGATGGTTTTCCTCAATTAAAGAAACGGTGACACAGTCAGCACTTTATCAAGTGGGATTAAGAACAGGGGAGAGCATCTTCCTACACAGCTGCTTGTCTACATTCATTAAAATCATGATAAAAAAAAAAATCTTAAAGGGTCTTTGAAGTCTTGTTTTTGCGGCGAATTCCCTCGTTGATTTTAAAGGGAAAAGAAAAGCCTAGTGGAGACGTAAGAACAACAGTGAGACATGAGATCCTGCTAGAAAGCATGACACTGCACACACACACACAGACTGTGGCTAGCACCAGGGGTCAGCTTGCAAGTGACAAATGTATTCAATATCAGGCCAAATGCTTGAAGGAAAAGCAAATGACAACATTGTTTTTTTATCAAAACAGAAATAAATACAAATGTCTTTTTGGCAAACAAATATAGGTTGTCTCCACGTAGGTGGGTTGCCTCATGCCGCGAGGCAGGGAGACACTTGGGGATCACTTTTGTCATCTGTCTGCCCGTCACGCTTTCAGTAACTCAGTAACTGTGCAACATATTGACTCCAAACTTGGAGGGTAGATTCACATTCACACAATAGATGGAGCTACTGAAAATCTCAGATGAGTTTGAATCTCTGCAACCTTGACCTGAAGGTTAAGGTTAAAGGTTAAGTTTTTGTCTCCTTGCCTCTCGGCAGGTGACAGGGATCACTTCTCTGTCATCTGGCTGTATCTCAGCAGTCTTGCGACATATTGACTTCAAACTTAAAGGATAGATATCGAGTTGGAGTCCGTGCACAGGCTGACTAGTGTTGTAGCTACCTTATATAGGTCAGTTATTTACCATAGAGTACTTGGCAAAATAAATATTTGCCAAGTTGGAGAAACTTGTAAATGCAGTTATTTAAAGATGCATTTAAATATGGTTTGCACTTGCACATGTATGCACACATGTTTAAATAGAATTTAAATCTGTGGGAAACATCTAATAAAACTATAAAAAACCCAACTAAGTCTGTTTTTCTTATTTTCCTGTAACAGCTGCAACAGATAAATAACAAAAAGCATCATTTTTATGCTATGTTCTCGTGTTTTTTATCTAAGTGAACAGTTTTTAGCTCTTCCGTCAGAAAGCTTTGAAAGATTTGCCTCTACGATAAATGTAGCGCAGGCAACCCAACCGAGCTAAATACCCTAAACACAAATTCAAGTAAAAATCTGAAAGGTTAAAGGGAGAAAACAAAAAAATAGTAAATGTGCTTTGATATAATAACAAATCAAAACTTTCACATCCAGAATTTACTACATTATATTTAATATTGGTTTCGCACTGTAAATCCCAGCAGGTCAAGGAATGGTGCATCATGTTTTAAATTTACACACACATTTCCAACAGTGAAAATGTCCTCATGCATGATATTAGCACTGTGATTTATAGACGTGGTGGACTATTTGAACCCTTTCAGCTATGCTGTAATAGTAACACCACACTGTAAATAACTGGTTTAAAGTGCATTTAGATTTACATCCACTCCTCAGACTGAAATATAGGTTGATGAAATTAAGGTGTGTGTGTGTCTGATTAATACCCCTGCTTCTCTTGCTGTGTCTTATGGCAGCTTACAACCTCCTGTCCTCTGGGAGCACAAGGAGGAAAGTCTAACGGAGTCTGACAGTCATTGTAACCGCATCCTAATTAGATTATTCAACGACTATATTAATTCAGCAGCAAATCACTTTACTTACTTAGCATCAGACTGTCAGGCAGTGTTGTGGAAAGCTGGAGCAGCATAATCAGGTTTTCAGTGCCCTCAGATCTCTGAATTGTATTAGCCAAAGTCAAAGAAACAATGGTGGCCAAGTATTGTGTATGCAGCAGAAAGTCAGAGGGTAGGGCCGCGGGGCTGATATGTGAATCTCAATAAGCTGCAGGCAGCATCCTTTTAAGATCATGTTGACTACAAGAGATTTTATGTTCCCAGTCGGTGTAATGCCTTAAAATGAGCAAATGATAAGCACCTCAGCAGGATAACATGCAGGACAGAGTATTTAAATCAGTTTCTCTTAACCTTCCAAACCAAAAAAAATAAATCCCAAACTAAAAATATACCTCTTTAATTCCTTGACATTAGTAGCATTAATACCTGACAATGTTAGATTTCTTAATGTAGAGCAATGGCCAATGGCTAATACAGCCACACTGGCTATCCAAGGCTACATTCACACATAGATGGTTACTTTGCAGTAAATAAATTTTTAGCACATTTATAAGAAATAAAATAAACATAAAAGGGTTCCTAAAATTCATGTTACCCATGTTTACACTATATTATATTTCAGTCACAGTTCCACAGATCAGCAGCTTCCAAAGGCTTGACAAAAAAGGTAAATTTTCAGCTTAACGTTGCTGCTCATCAGAGGTCATTTGGTACAGAAGCCGAGAGCGGACGTGGTACATATAAACTTTTTTTCTGATGGTTTTCTCGAGATAATGAGAATTATCTCGTTATCACAAAATAATGATTACATTTTCTCGAGATAACGAGATAAATAACTTGTTATCTCGAGAAAACGACCTTTGTTATCTCGAGAAAACCAGTTGTTTTACCGATGGTTTTCTCGAGATCACGAGATGATTATCTTTTCTTGGACGCTCATGATCAGTTTCTCAGTGTTCGTAAAACCTTTCCAAGAACGAACTCAAGCTGAAAATGTCAGATTGTGGAGAACATGTCAGGTTCTCCACAATCATGAGCATTCAAGAAATCATGTGCATTCAATAAAAGCTAATCATCTTGTGAGAAAACCATCGGTAAATTAACTCGTTATCTTGAGAAAACAAAGTTCGTTTTCTCGTGGTAATGAGTTATTTATCTCGTTATCTCGAGAAAATGGTGATCGTTATTTTGTGATAACGAGATAACTCGTTATCTCGAGAAAACCATCAGAAAGAAGTTTATATGTACCACAACCACTCTCGGCTTCCATAATTTGGAGCTCATCCCGGAGGCTTTGTGCAACAACAGCAAAGGCACAACCCTTCTTTTGAAATAGGCTTTGACTGTGGGATGGCCAAGAGTGATTGGGAAGCAGATACAAACAGTGTTATTTTATACTGGATTCTGTCATACATGCCTGCTAACACTGGAGAACTGTGATCTCCTTCAGCAATTCGGCTGCAGCATTTTGGACTAATTGTAAACGAGCAAGCGATAACTAACTCCAGCATTTAAAGATGCATTACAGTAGTCCAGTCTACATGTAACAAAAGCATGTATGACACTTTACAGATCTGATTGTTAAAAAAAATAAATAAAAAATAAAAAAAGCAGGGAATTTTCTGTCTTCATGAAAAATTCCTCAGTCCACATGAAAATGTCGGCCAATCAGAAGTATGCAGGCAATAACACGTTGCATGGTCTCATGTAGGACTGTAACTATCAATTATTTTAGTAATCGAATATTCTATCAATTATTCCATCGATTAATTGATTAATAAGAAAAACATCTGCACATTATAACTTCTGTAGCTTAACTGCAGATTTTTCGCTGTCAAGGGGGGACAGGGCCAAAGATTCAACATATTTTTCTCCTTATTGTTTTGTGGTTAAGACTGAGAAGATAAAATAGTAGTGGTACTCTTAAATACAGTACTATGCAAAAGTCTTGAGCCACACCGCATTTCTTTATATTTTGCCTCCAAGGACCCATCCTTTTCTTTAGAAATTTGCTGCCTTTTCACTTATTTTTAGTCCAGTCCTTGCACCTGATGATCTTCAAAGGAATGCTTATTAGTTTAAGCCACTTAACACTAATGTATGAAGCAATAGAAAGAGGCTGAGGTATGTCAAATCACACAAGAACTGAACTGAACTGAAAATCAGTGGCAGCAGGTCTTAGGTAGTGGTTAAACCAAATTTTAAGTTGTTGGTTCAAATCATTGTCAGTGTGAACGTTGACAAGAGCTTCATTTTTCAGCATGACAATGGCCACAAACACACTGCCAATGCAGTAAAAGCATACCTGGATAGAAAAACACTCAGTCATGGATTGGCCTCCTCAGAGCCTGGACCTCAACATTAATGAAGCAGTGTGGGATCATCCTGACAGAGAATGAGCAAATGGCTGCCACCATTCAAAGAGCAGCTCTGGATGTCCTTCAAGAAGAGAACTATTCTTAAAGACTACTTAAAGACAAGAAAGCTGCCTAAGAGTCCAGGCTGTGTTGAAGAATAAAGGTGTTTGTGCCAAGTATTGACTTTCAGGCTTGTTAGAATTGCACACACTCTGTTGTTGCCATATATACTGTATTTCCATGTATCTTTGCACATTTCACTAAATCCCTGCACCTATTGCCTTTTTCCCTAGCAATATATATATATATATATATATATATATATATATATATATATACATAAAAAAAGAAAGGGTGGCTCAAACTTTTGCACAGTACTGTAGTCAGTGGATGCAGCTTGTTAGCCATCACCACTGGTCATTGTCCAGAGTCTAAGTGTGACTAGAGGCAAATTAGATTCTGGACTTATGTGTGTAGTTTAATTGTACAAGATGATTTTAAAAAAATAACGCAAGCACACTCTAGTCGAGGAAGAACAACTAATATTAAAATACAAGTTGAACTTGTGATAAAGGATTTAATTTTAGGGGTGAACAAGTAGACTTTTCTAATAGCAGGTGGATCTTAATGACTTCTGAACTAAGGAAGCCTCTAACCAAAAATCCTGTATCTAATATTTCGGGATATGTAGATGTACCACTCTACCTCTTCCACTCTAACAGTGCAGAACAGCTAATGCGCCATGGTCAGCACTGTCAAAACTGACTGCTGTGGGTCAACTTTGGCAATCTGAAAATTTGCATAGGGCGAGAAAGGATAATCCACTGATTTTGGGATTTTTGTTGAACTGAATAGATTTTGCTACAAATGTTCATATTAAATGCTTCTCCTTAAGGCTCAAACAAAATCTGCTGAAAGCACAGGCAGCTTTACCCTTCTTTCATTTTGATTTTTGTACCAGAAATTGATGAGAATCCAGCTGAGAATCTCCCTACTGTGGAAAAAGCTTTCAACACATAAATATCAATGGGAATGATTACAGCACATTACCATCTTAATCTGAATATTTGGTATAAAACCAGCAGAGAGCTGTGAGTCAGCTTTACAGTTGAAGATACTGAAATTGCTCACAGCTGGATGCCGCTCACTTCTTAATGCCTCTTCAACTCTCACACCAACAGCTCAAAATTCTGCAGGTATGCAAGTTTCTGCTGATTGGTGCCACGGTTAAATTTTCTTTGACCTGACATGCCTGGACCTACAAAAATTGATTTCACTTGACAGCTAAGTCCTTGACAGTGCAACTCCTCGTCGTCCTTTAGGTTGACCTGTTGGACTCTTCAAACGTGTTCCCCTCTTTATGGCTAATATCCATTCGAATCCTCTCAGATCAGCTCTCGTGTCAAGGGACTTGGACTTGGCTTCATTGAGAATTCAGCAATGGATTCTTTCACCTTGATGTTTCAACAACCAGTTTTCTCAAGGTTGCTGTGAGGGCAATACAATCAGGCAGTGTTTGCAGTGCAGGAACATCCTCAGTTTGAGCCTTTGTAGATGTAGCCTTTAAAGGGAAAGCTCAAGGGTTCGGGGAATTAACAATTGTCTGTGTGTACTAGTGCACATGCATGTCTGTGTGTGTTAGTGGGAGTGTATTGGTATTAGTGGAGGATGTTCTCAGGGCTTTGAGAACAGGTTAACCTTCTCAACAGTGGATTGAGAAAGACAAGGAGGCAAAAGGAACAAAGAAATGAGCGAGGACGACGGACTTTAAGAGAAGTATAAGAAAAGAATGATTGAAAAGGAATTGGAAGGAGTCCAGAACAGAGAGGCAGAAAGGTGAGTGACGAGTTAAAGGAAAGCACACAATGATGATAGATATAGAATGAGAGGAATAAAATTGTAATGTAAATGTATAAGAAAGAAATGAGAGAGAACAAAAGAGACAAAAAAGGTTTGTTTCTCCCTCAAGGAGTTCAATGGTTGGCCAGTGCTTCGCTTCAGCTTAAGTGTGTAATTAATCAAGGATTATTTTTGCTTCCTTCCCCTTTCACAGACATTAATTTTTCTTTTTTCTTCATTATTCACTATTTTGTCCATATTTCTCTTTATTACTCATGAATGCCCACATTTAAAAATTTGCTTTGCTACTTCTGTCATACTTATTTCCACTTTGCATAGCATTCCAGTGTTTCCCATTGAGTTGCATTGCATTTATGACAGTAGTCAAGCCCAGTCACAACAGCAACTTAAACCAGCCTGCCCATTGGATGGTTGTCAATTAGTGGTATCATCATAAAATTCTGAGAACAGGTTCATAAAAGTATAAAACCCTACATGAATAAAAAAATTCAAGGTCATCTTCTTGGGCCCCTTTGATCATTTTCAGTGTCTTTGTTATTTTTAGATCTCTCAGTGGAAGCACCGTGATGCTCCCGTATACTTAAGCTTCTGTGATGTGTTAGATCTCTTCTAGTGTGTCCCAGCAACAATCCTTTAACTTGATTTTCAGTTATAGGAAACAGACAAAGATACAGAGAGAAAAACCTTGAGATCAGTCTGTGCAGTGTGGGTGTGCACAAAAAATGAAAAACAAACAAACAAACCCCAAAACAAACAAACAAACATCCAGCATTTCCATGTGCGAGCAGGCACAAGATGGTGTGCTGGCATGCAGAACAACTCTGATCATTCTCTCTCAATGTTCTCCTTCCCAGGACATCACTGTTGTACTCTGTGTTCACAGTCTCATGTTCATAGATCTATGTGTAGACACCGTTCTTAAGGTGCATGTATCATGGCTAGAAAAAGCAGAAGAAATTCATGTTTGATGTTTTAATTTGACTGTAAGCATGAACGGACTACATGCATGTGAATGAGAGGGTGCAACGGTGAAGCTGCAAGGAACAGAGGCAGTGAAATAGAGGAGTTTAAATATCTGGGGTCAACCATCCAAAGCAACGGACTGTGCCCAAGAGAGCGCAGGCAGATTGGGGTGGGTGGAGACGAGTGTCAGGGGGGATTTGTAACAGAAGGATTGCACCAAGAGTGAAAGGGAAGGTTTGCAAGATGGTAGTGAGACCTGCTGTGATGTATAGTGCAGAACCGAAACTGATTTTCATTGGGAGTAACCAGAATGGACAGGATTAGGGACAGCTCAGGTTGAGCAGTTTGGAGACAAAGTTAGAGAGGCATGGCCAAGATGGTTTGGACATGTGCAGAGGAGGGATAGTGGATATATTGTTGATATACAGGTCATAAAATTAGAATATCATGAAAAAGTTGATTTATTTCAGTAATTCTATTCAAAAAAGGAAACTTGTATATTATATTCATTCATTACACACAGACTGATATATTTCAAAAGTTTGTTTCTTTTAATTTTGATGATTATAACTGACAACTAATGAAAACCCCAATTTCAGTATCTCAGAAAATTAGAATATTGTGAAAAGGTTCAACATTGAAGACACCCGGTGCCACACTAATCAGCTAATTAACTCCAAACACCTGCAAAGGCCTTTAAATGGTCTCTCAGTCTAGTTCTGTAGGCTACACAGTCATGGGGAAGACTGCTGACTTGACAGTTGTCCAAAAGATGACCATTGACACCTTGCACAAGGAGGCCAAGACACAAAGGTCATTGCTAAAGAGGCTGGCTGTTCACAGAGCTCTGTGTCCAAGCACATTAATAGAGAGGCGAAGGGAAGGAAAAGATGTGGTAGAAAAAAGTGTACAAGCAATAGGGATAACCGCACCCTGGAGAGGATTGTGGAACAAAAGCCATTCAAAAATTGTGGGGGAGATTTACAGAGAGTGGACTGCAGCTGGAGTCAGTGCTTCAAGAACCACCACCCACAGACGTATGCAGACATGGGTTTCAGCTGTCGCAGTCCTCGATGTCAAGCCACTCTTGAACAAGAGACGGCGTCAGAAGCGTCTCGCCTGGGCTAAAGACAAAAAGGACTGGACTGCTGCTGAGTGCTCCAAAGTTATGTTCTCTGATCAAAGTCAATTTGGCATTTCCTTTGGAAATCAAGGTCCCAGAGTCTGAAAGAAGAGAAGAAAGGCATTGAATCCATGTTGGCTGAGGTCCAGTGTAAAGTTTCCACAGTCAGTGATGGTTTGGGGTGCCATGTCGTCTGCTGGTGTTGGTCCACTGTGTTTTCTGAGGTCCAAGGTCAACGCAGGTCTACCAGGAAGTTTTAGAGCACTTCATGCTTCCTGCTGCTGACCAACTTTATGGAGATGTAGATTTCATTTTCCAACTGGACTTGGCACCTGCACACAGTGCCAAAGCTACCAGTACCTGCTTTAAGGACCATGGTATCCCTGTTCTTGATTGGCCAGCAAACTCGCCTGACCTTAACCCCATAGAAAATCTATGGGCTACTGTGAAGAGGAGGATGTGATATGCCAGACCCAACAATTCAGAAGAGCTGAAGGCCACTATCAGAGAAACCTGGGCTCTCATAACACCTGAGCAGTGCCACAGACTGATGGACTCCATACCACGCCGCATTGCTGCAGTAATCCAGGCAAAAGGAGACCCAACTAAGTATTGAGTGCTGTACATGCTCATACTTTTCATCTTCATACTTTTCAGTTGGCCAGCATTTTTAAAAATCCTTTTTTTGTGTTGGTCTCAAGTAATCTAATTTTCTGAGATACTGAATTTGGGTTTTTCATTAGTTGTCAGTTATAATCATCAAAATTAAAAGAAAGAAACATTTGAAATATATCAGTCTGTGTGTGATGAATGGATATAATATACAAGTTTCACTTTTTGAATGGAATTACTGAAATAAATCAACTTTTTCGTGATATTCTAATTTTATTACCAGCACCTGGATATTGTTGAAGGTCGAGCTGCCAGGCAGGAGGAAAAGAGGAAGATTTAGAGATGTAGTGAAAAAGGACATGCAGAAGGTTGGTGTGCCAAAGGAGGAGGATGAAGAGAGGTGGCGCTAGATGACCCCAAAAGGGAGCAATCAAAAGAAGTAGTAATCAGTCAGCTCCCAGCAATCCCTGCTGTTGACCTTGATCATGTGACTTACTGCAGTTGCAATTTTATTCATGTTTGTGAAACGCTATGTGCTCACCAAATGGTTGTGTTAGTTAAGCACGTGTTGAAGCTGGAAGCGGCTCTGCTGTATGGGTTATTCAGAACATCAGAGCTGAATCTTAAACTACAGTGATCGTTTCTTGGTAACAGCCAACCTTGGAAGCTGATAGGATTTTGGTTCACTTAGCAGAATATGACCCAAGAATAATTTATCTTGTTGTACAACAGAACTCAGATGAGAGATGTGAATTAAACTGAAGGTTACTCTGATGCTTATCATTCACATTGAATGTTAGAAGTGAGTGTGACTGCTTCATAACTGTCTGTGCGACTGTATGGATTATGTGACCTGTTGATAAGTCAATCTTTCTTCTTCTGGTAAAACAACCGATTGAAGGCCAAATCCAGTCCGGTGCAAAGCCTCCAATGAAAAGCATAGATTTCTCAGTTCTGGATAGCGAGACAACTTATGAGTTTTGATGAGATTGTCCAGACTCCTTTGAATCCGTCTGGAAACGAACACTCACATACACACTTGACTAAGAGATACAGTTTATTTAATGTGTGCATTTTATTATTTTAGTATGTTATTGTATTATAAATTGTTATAGGATCCCTGCGTTGCGGATTCCATGTGTTCAAAGACACATTTTGTGCAAAATTCACTGGTGTTGATTTTCATTATTGATATTCAATCCCTGGGCTCCTGCTGTTTCTTGTGCTTCTGATATTGGTCCAGTGATACCTTCCATGTTCTTATTGATTAATTGTAACCAGGGTTACATGTAGCTCCTAAGTTGCTGGAGGCACTTTTTAATTTACATGTCAAACTATTACGTAATTGCATAATACATGACCAAGGGAGCATTTTTTCCTAAAAGTCAAATCTTCAGTTCTACAAAAGAAGATGAGAATAGCTCACACTAACTGCTCATAGCAGGGCTCCTTTACCTTTTTATTACACCACAATGAATGTTGTGTTTCAAGTATGACTGTTTTGCATCAAACAAAATTTCACATAGGTGCAATCTTGAATCACATAAATCAATTTCAGGTCAATTAGGAAGATGAATGTATTTACTTCTTAATTTTTGTGGTCAAATATGGAACTAAAATTTGCAGAAAAAGTAAGGAAATTTGTGTTTGGTTGATTATTTCTTTGTTGTAGTAATGTTTCTTGGCAATAAATCTTATACCATTGGAAAGCATGTTTAATTCCTCTTAAATGGTGTCTCATTTGTAAGGAAAATGCATTTGTGGTGGGCATCCCAAGATGACGACACCACAAGAAGACGTTTCCCTGCCCTGTCAGTACTTACTGGGAAGTCTTCTACAGATTTGCCGTCAAGGTTTGCAGGACGATATGGCTGATGGCTCTTTACGCAGACAATCCAGAACAGACTGCACACATCCAATCCCCTGGCTACCAGGAGGACTGCCCTTCACCATCAGGCCCATTTCGACTGATGTCTGCAATATGTGCACTGGAACCTGAACATGTGGAGGAACATTATGTTCAATGATGAGTCCGGTTTTTGCGTACAACAGTTTAATGTAGGGTCAAAGTGCGCAGAAGAGGCGGCATCTCCCTCAATAGAAAATCAAAGCATGTCGCCACTGGAGGGAATTTCTATGAGCCAAGATTCTGCAAACAGTGGAAATCCCATATCTCCACACTGTGGGACTGAAGTGTATCCTCCAAGATGACCACGCTTGCCCCCACAGAGCGGAGTTTATTCGAGACTACTAATTTGGAAGTGGACAGGATGGAATGACCTCCCCATTGAACACTTGTGAGATCACCTTGGGTGCACTGTTTGTACCAGAGTGACCAACACAAACACATTGGCTGACTTGTGACAAATGCTGGGTTGAAGAATTGGATACCATTCCACAGTGTGTGACCAAGCTGATGACCAGCATGAGGAGGTGCCAGGCTGTTGTTGAATTCAATTCAATTCAATTTTATTTATATATCCTCAAATCACAATAAATTTATATTGTAAGGTAAACACCCTGCAATAATACAGAGAAAACCCAACAGTCAAAATGACCCCCTACGAGCAAGGATTTGGCGACAGTGGGAAGGAAAAACTCCCTTTTAACAGGAAGAAAACTCCGGCAAAACCAGGCTCAGGGAGGGGCAGTCATCCGCTGTGACTGGTTGCGCTGAGGGGAGAGGCAGGACAAAGACATGCTGTGGAAGAGAGCCAGAGATTAATAATAATTAATAATTAAATACAGAGTGAAGTATAAACTGTGTAAAAAAGGTGAATGAAAAGAAGCAGTGCATCACGGGAACCCCCAGCAGCCTAGGCCTATAGCAGCCCTAGGTATAAGCTTTATCATAAAGGGAAGTTTTAAGCCTAATCTTAAAAATAGAGAGGGTGTCTGTCTCCCAAATCCAAGCTGGGAGCTGGTTCCACAGATGAGGGGCCTGAAAGCTGAAGGCTATACCTCCCATTCTACTTTTAAGTATCCTAGGAACCACAAGTAAGCCAGCAGTCTGAGAACGAAGTGCTCTATTGGGGAGATATGGTACTATGAGGTCTTTGAGATAAGATGGGGCCTGATTATTCAAGACCTTGTATGTTAGGAGAAGGATTTTAAATTCTATTCAAGATTTAACAGGGAGCCAATGAAGAGAAGCCAATATAGGAGAAATCTGCTCTCTCTTTCTAGTCCCTGTCAGTACTCTAGCTGCAGCATTTTGAATCAGCTGAAGGCTTTTCAGGGAGCTTTTAGGACAGCCTGATAATAATGAATTACAATAGTCCAGCCTAGAAGTAATAAATACATGAATTAGCTTTTTAGCATCACTCTGAGAAAGGATGTTTCTAATTTTATAAATATTGCACAAATGCAAAAAAGCAGTCCTACATATTTGTTTAATATGTGCATTGAAGGACATATCCTGGTCAAAAATGACTCCAAGATTTCTCACAGTGTTACTGGAGGCCAAAGTAATGCCATCCAGAGTAAGTGACTGTTCATTGTTCTTCTACATGCTACTGAGGGCCCTGTTTATTAAATGAATAAACTGCTAAACGTGTCTTATTTCTTCAAACTTCAATCATCCAGTCCAACAAACAAAAAATAAGAGGCCATAGCAGAATGAGGTATTTGGCAAGTTGTCTACGGGTGCAACCCACATACTCAACTCTGTTGCCCAACCCATGAATACATTTTCCTTACAAATGTGACACCTTTTAAGGGGAAATAAACAGGTCTTCCAGCAGAATACAACTGCCAAGCAGCACGATTGACCAAACACAAATTTCCTTACATTTTGTGCTAATTTTACATTTATGCGACTGGACCATATGACTGGTCGCCCCATCACCCGTTCCTTTCGAGGCGTGGATGTGTGTGTACTTCTCTTTGGCTCTATTTATCATTTCCAAGAGATCCACTGATAAATAAACAGCTAATGGCAAGAAATGTAACCTCCACCTCACTAAAAAGGTTTAGAAGTTATAAATGACACTTACAGCATCCATTGCCATCCAGTGAGCACACAAATGACAGATCAAACTACTTCATTTATGCAGTTTTTTTTTCCTGTGTGGCCCTGAAGCTTATGCTGGCTCTGTAAGTTGGCAATGAGTCACTGAAATCTTTAAAAAATGCCCTGCTTTACAGTGTATAGTCAGGGCTGCAGTGTTTTACCATTTGCTGAAGTGCTTTTATTTATCCTTACTCTTAACTTTTATTTGCAGCTGCATAGATTCAGCTAAATGTCTCTTACTCTATAAGCTCAGCTCAAGGTTGTTCTTAAAACCTGGCGGGGGGAGTCAGCTGAGTCGAGCTGATTTATACAGTTTTGAAACCTGTGAAATCCCAAGACAGCCCTGTTCCGGCAGGGTTATGTCTCTCTGGACTAAATTTCATTTTAGACTGTGCCAGTGAGCAGTATGAAATGCTGAGGTTTAAAGAAAGCAGTTACTATAAGTCACACAGACAGGACCTGTGGGGAAGACTGATGGCCGAGTAATGATGCTTGGATTATTATTATGCATTTGAAACCATTGCTGTTTTTTTTTCTTTCCACATACTACTGCAAAATACAGTCCACCTCAGCTTTCAGATGCTAACCCCAGTTTCCCTGACTTTCTGACAGCATAAACAGTGAGCTATATCAACTGTACGGATTCATTTTATATAAAATAAGTAGAATGGTTTTCTTTGTACAAGTAATTTGGATTCATATTGTTTTAAATTTCATGTCAGGGCACAACTGCAAGCTAAATCTGCTGATTTGTTGTTGCACTGTACAAACAAATGAGCAGCACAGGAAGAATGTTGACCAACAGAAAACAACTGATTGACATGCAGGTCCTGTTCAGAAACGCCGTGATGAATAATGAGAGCTTGTTGCCAAAAACTGAAATGAAAAAAGGAAAAATAAACATCCTCTGGATTTGCTTCTTGTCTTTTAAGCATAACAGCCCACCTGCCCTTTGTGGGTCAAACATGATGCCGACTATCTCTGCATTTTTAAAATATGCATTTAAATGTTCATAAAGTTTATGAACAAAATGGATCAAACTCGTTTATTTTTGCTACAATAAAATGGCAGCACGGTGGGATGGTGGTTAGCACTGCTGCCTCACAGCTAGAAGGACATCTAGAAGATCTGGGTTTGATTCCGCCTTGGCCCGGGCCTCTCTCTGTGGAGTTTGCATGTTCCCGCCATGTCTGCGTGGGTTTCCTCTGGGTACTCTGGTTTTCCTCTCTCAGTCCAAAGACACGTAGTTACTGGGGTTAGGTTAACTGGTCACTCTAAGTTGCCCATAGCTGAGAATGTGAGTGTGATTGGTTGTCTGTTTCTCTGTGTTAGCCCTGCGACAGGCTGGCAGCCTGTACAAGGTGTACCCTGCCTCTTGCCTTGTCAGCTGGGAGAGGCTCCAGCCTCCCCGCGACCCTCAACAGGATAAGTGGAAGAGGATGGATGGATGCATAAAAATGTGATATAGGTATCTATCATGGTCTTGGTTTTCTTTCTAATATCAAAGTTTTGATTACTGATTGGATTTAATTGATATTCTTGTTCTAAAAGTGGCACATTTTCCTTGGCCTCCCTTGTTCCCACTTCCTGTTTTATTTTGGTAGTGACTTTCCTGGTGTTTCACATGTATTTTTACTTCTTTTGTTTGTCCTGCCCTCACCTGTCACCTGTCTCAAGTTCTTAATTGTGTATGGGTGTTTTTCTTTTTTTTTTCCTGTCAGTGAGCACTTTGAACGCCTGCTTGTCATCTGGTTTTTCTGCCTTTTTTAAAAATCATTTGCAGCACGGTGGTTAGCACTGCTGCCTCACAGTTAGAATGCCATCTGGGAGAGCTGGGTTTGATTCCACCTTGGCCCGGGCCCCTCTCTCTCTCTCTCTCTCTCTCTGTGTGGGGTTTTCATGTTCTCCCCGTGTCTGCGTGGGTTTTCTCCGGGTACTCCGGTTTCCTCCCACAGTCCAAAGACATGCGCTTACTGGGGTTAGGTTAATTGGCAACTCTAAATTTCCCGTAGGTGTGAATGAGAACGTGAAAGTGAGTGTTGTCTGTCTCTGTGTTGGTCCTACGACAGGCTCACCCTATGCCAGCTGGGATAGACCCTGAACAGGATGAGTGGAAGTGAATGGATGGATAGATGTTTTTATTCAGAGACCCTATGGTAACTATTTATTGCTAGGGAAAAGTGTATACTCCCCGACTGGTTTGTGAATGGTTGTGGGATGTTGTTTGACGTTGTCAGGAGACATTTCTGCAAAGAAGTACACAGTGCTGCCAAAGAGGTGACAGTGGCATAAGTATCGGTAGCACAGATACTTTTTTCATCAACTTTTTTTTTTTTTTTTTTAAAGGGTCCTAACCTGGGTAGTCTTCAGTAGCATAATGAGGCTGACCTGGGTATAAAAGATGTAGGACACACACTTTATATTCTTTCAAACCAAGCAGGAAGACTTAAGAGTGCCTGACATTGAGCAGCAGCAGCAGTTTTCAACACATCATTCCTGTTGAGTTTAAGTGGACACACTCACTGCTTCACACACTCAAACATGCCACCCTGACTCACCTTGAGAGGCAGGATAAGCTCTTATCTGATGCTGTGATCAGCTGATGTACAGCACCTGGATATCATGGCCTCACGCAGTCAACCCTGATCTATGAGGCAATTATGGTGAAAACGTCTGTCTAAGCATTCCTGGGGTGGAAAGGACTACCCGGGATATTAAACAGATTACATTATACACAAAGTGAAATGTGATGGCAGCAGACCAAGAAAGAAGCCCTTTGTGTTGGCGATTAGGAAGTCTGTTAGATGGCTCCCCCCTCCATTAAGATTTTTTAACCTCTACACTGACGCACACTCAGGTTTGGAGTTGTGCTTGGCAACCGGCCAAGCTTTAGATTTGTGTGTGTACATGTGGAGCATCTACAGTGTCCAGATACGACTACACGTTTGTGCTTAGTTTCATACTGTACACTTTGCTTTCTTGCCATCTTTTCAGTGTGCAGGACTCTTGGCAAGGAAGGCAGCTTATCCCAACTTGACAATCACTTGAGTTACTATTTCATAGGATGCAACAAAATCAGAGCCAGATAAAATCAGGCTACCCCCCCCCCCAAAGAAAAGAACAAAAAAAAAGCCACAAATAAAAAACAACCATAAAAGAAAAAAAAAAACTCAAATAAAACTTCAACACAAAAAGTTCTGACATGCAGTGAGTCAAAGAAATCCTGCATAGTGGATAAATACTAATAAATGCTATCCAGACCATGGAAACTGATATTTCTCTAAGCACTAAAAAATTTTGTAATATCGTAGCAAAATGGCCAAAGAGAGCAGTGCAGCAGCATTTTAAGCCACAGAAGATGCCACAGATAACTGCGGCTCCTACATGTTGAGCCATGTGTGAAAAATGAAATGGCCATAAGCTGTGATCGCTGATCTTTTAAGAAAATTGGTCTCTAAGCTAAGTGCTTTTTTCTGGTATTTTTTTTTTTAAATTTAACATATTCCCTTGAAAGATGATTGATTCAATCTTTAAATGGAAAAGCTTTACAGCATGTACTGTTGATTATTATGATGGCTATACCGATAGTGGAGATTTAAAGGCCATATTGATTGATTCGATTTTGAGAGTAAAATAGGAGCTTCAGCTATGATTTCTGATCATGTAAACATACAAAAAATAAACCCTAGAATTATTTATAACATTTTATATATGATTTTGATAACAGCGAAATACTAATGCAGGTTTTATATTTATTTAATGTTCTACTGGTAGATCAAAATAAAATAAATACTTGATGATAATCTGTTATTTTTGTTACCTCAATATTCACTGCCCTGAAAAATTAAGGGAACACTTGATCATCATAGTATAACGCAAAATCAGACAGACATCATTGATATCAGTTATTCAGTTAAGACACGTAAGCCATTGCTAATGCATTACATCCGTTTTGGTTTCAAATGAAAGTGACAACAGGAGCACCAGAGAAGCAACAACAAGACGACCCCCAAAAAATGAGTGGGTTTTTTTTTTGCAGGTGGTGGCCATAGATCATTACGCTCTCCTTATCCCTTTATCCTTTTTGTTAGTGTCCTTGTCACTGCCGGTAGACACTTAGTCCAGCTCCTCTGAAATGGCACATCCATACATGCTATCACCAGCAGGTTTGCTGTCTCCTGGCACAGTCTCAGAAGTGTGGAGGAGATCCCAGGTGATGGACTGTTACACGAGGAGAGCTGGATAGGGCAGTAGAAGGGTTTCAACCAGTACATTAAATGGTATCTGCTCCTTTGTGTGAGGAAGAACAAGAGGACTGCCAGAGGGCTACTAAATAACCTCCACGCGTCTGACCACACTGTCAAAAACAGACTCCACGAGGGTGGCATGAGGTCCTGACATCCTATACCCGTGCTCACATCCCAGCACCTGCCTCCCCAGATCATCACTGACCCAGTGCCAAACTGGTCATACCTGGGTGATGTTGCAGGCACCATAACTTTGGCCACAGTGTCTCCATAATTTTTCACATCTTTCCCATGTACTGAGTGCGAAGCTGCTCTCATCTGTGAAGAAAATGGCACTCCTGGTTCTGGTGTTGTCTGCCAAACGCCAATCAACCTGCACACTTAACGTGGGTGGTACATGCTAAAGTAACACTGAAGGTTTCCCATCAGAACATATCGCTGTAAGGAGCTGATCAGCAGTGGATTTAATCCTGTGTTTAATGGATTAAAGATATTCTGGACTCTGTTGGTTTTTGACATGTTATTTTCATGTCATAAATTAACCATCATTTGAATTATAAAACTGTTGTGCAGCAAAGAAGCTTACACTTAAGGCCGAGCTATTTCTTCATCATGTCAGTGTGCATTTCCTTGCTAATCAGCCCTTCGCTTTATCTCAGTAACACACAGATAAATAAACTGAAACCTTTACATCAGCTCCTCTTACTTTGTATTCTGTTTAAAGTGCATCCATGCACATAACATATTAAATGGCTCAGTTTTGTTCATATGCTGGTATGAGTCTGTGTGAAGAACATGTCAGATGAGGATACATGAATATTTTACCTGGCAATGGGAGATAGTTATGTTCCAGTGGATGATGAATATAACTCGTTCATTTTTACCCTTAAATGCACTCAATGTCCTTGTGGCTCTGGTTACAATTCATAGGTGGTTTTACACAGGTTCAGCAGCCTCGGGCCATTATCATACGCTGCGCTATTTAAAGTACTCAAAGTATGATGCATGTCCAAGCATTGGAGATTGAAGATGAGGTTTCACAAATGACACCATCTTCAAAATGAATCAGGCAGAGCACTGGCAGCCAACCGTGGCTGCCCCAATTCTGAGTGAAACCACACCAACAAAATCTAGCAAGTGACCAGTTCCATCTCTATTAATTTTATATGATGAAGTGAACTTTTCAGTGCATGCTGGGAAATCATTGCTTGAAGTGCACAGGAAGTGGAGGAAAAATTATTTATCTTCATGCAGAATGTGCACGCTGTTGGCCATGTAAGGAGCAATTCAGTTTGTCCAAAGAAGTTTCTGCAATGCCTGTAAGGTTTAAGCTGCTTTTGTATGATCAGAAAGTCACATGAGCCAAAAAAAAAAGTGTCTGTGGAACACAGATTTATTACAGCAATGTCATGGGTCACTTGAGCCCATATTTCTGCATAAGGAAGGGGAAGGAAAAATGATTAAGTTGTTAAATAAGAATGTTAGCAACTGGAAGTGCCAAAAACTGCAGTTTCTTTGATGCCCACTGGAGGCTGGCTCCAAAAGTGAATCAATCCCTATAGACTGCTAGGTTTAAAATGCTCAACATTAGCCATAAAAATACAGTAAGATTTTTACACCCTTGTGCAAAATATGGTTTGGGTCACTGAAGCTATTTTCTCCCATCATAACAGCTCAATTAAATAATTCATAGGCTGGAGACGATCCCAGCTGTCATAGGGCGAGAGGCAGGGTACGCCCAGGACAGGTCACCAGCCTGTCAGAGGGCTAACACAGAGAGCCAGCCAACCATTCACACTCACAACTACGGCCAATTTAGAATGACCAATTAACCTAACCCCCTCCAACTGTGTGTCTTTGGACTGTGAGAGGAAACCAGAGTAACATGCAAACTCAACACAGAAAGGCCCCTGTGGTGGATTCCCAACAGGACCTTCTTGACTAATGATATGGCTGCTGGGTAGAACCATCACTGAGCCCAAACTTTGTCACTTCTGGCTAAAAAAAAAAAAAATTAAAAACAACCCCCCCCCAAAAAAAAAACCCCTCTGTGGTGGCAGCCAAAACACTGATTCTGGAGCAGTGGATGATGTTGTGGCACCTACACCTTTATTTATTTTTTCTTAATAGTTTAAGTTTAAGTTTTTTTTCTTTTTTAAATGGACTGGGTACTGTGAGCTTCTCACAGCTCATCTGAATGCTGAGTGTCTCTCGGTTCATCCTCTGTCATATCATAAAGTCTTTTGATTCATTACCAATATAACAAAAATTGGTGGCGCCTTAAATTACTTCAAGGACTACGCTTCAATCATGTCTTTCTTGGGTGCTGTACCTGTGTTACAATTGGATTATTCATTTAAGATGAAATTCCAGACTGCTCTATTTTGGGGATGGGCTGAAAGTCCAAAAGTCAAAATTGCGTGACCAATGTCTCCTCAGTAATTCCGTGTCATCTATGTTTGAATGCCTCTGATTGTCTGCCGTCTCTGTCATGGCCCGTTTCTTATGCCAGATTAGCCTAAATCATCCGGGGTCATTATAGAGTATCCCAGCGTATGGAAAATCATTTCTCAGCCTCTTCTCTCATAACTCAGAGAAAATCACTGTGCTGCCCCGATCTTTCATCCTGAAAAACCTGATTAGTAAGTGCCCTCAGCACCAGATGGTTAAGTTCATACCATGGCTAATACTTTAGATTAGATTTAAAAAAGAAATGTGCAGCAGTTCAGAATATGACTGGATTATTTTTAAGGTGTGGGTCAGTGTATGGTTTATTATAGGGATGCATGCAACATTCATGCAACATTCAGCTGTGAGACAGGTTTTTTTTTCTTCTTCTTTAAATTCTCATTTTTCACTTACATTATTGCATTTTTGCACCAATGCTACTTGGTTAGGATGACAAAAAAAAAATCATGGTTAGAGTTAAACCCCGACCCCCCCCTCCACACACACACACGCACTATTTCACAGCATATTAAAGCAACAAGCTTTTCTTCAATACACCAGAGTACAGTTTAAATGCACTTATTCACCTTAAGAACCTTCAGAAGCCCAAGATATACCTGTGCCAAACTCCTGATCTTGTAGAAAGAAACACACACACACATTTTGTGTGTATCCTAACATTTTATTTAAGTAGAAACCTTGTTGGAGGTCAACCTGCAAGATTGCTGTGACTAATTGCTAATGTTAGCCACTTGCATAAAAGCAATCCGATGAGGACATTTTTATAAAAAGTGCCACATAAAATAAAACTGTTATTGAAGACTGTTTGTGATTAATGAGTTCAAATGACTCATACATACCCACACAATATTTGGATGTGTGTGCATTGTGCTCAATCCTTACCATTTTGAGTGTTTTTATTTTTAATAAATGTATATAATTTTTGGGCTTCTGAAATAAATTTTTTCTCCCATGTACTTCTTTGCAGACAAGATGCTGCAAGTTCAACTTATGCTACAGAACTTCCAGCACAGGACTACACAGACTTATAAAACTGGCTGTAGTTGTTTGGGTCACACTGAACATTCTCACTGTTTGCATTAAACCTTGATATGAGGTTTTAAGGCTGAAATTGAACATGTTGTGATTGTAAGTCGGAGATAATTAAGTCTGCCACATCCTTAAAAAGAGAGTGCTAACTAGCAAGCCTTGGTCAAACTACTGTCAATCAAAAATCAAGTAGTGTTAATTCTTCCCTTGTAAGCTCAATGAGCACCACCCGTGGTTGCCTCACACCATGGGAAATCTCTTTATTATAGTGAGGAATTTATGGAAACACTACAATTATGTTGTCAACCGAGCCATTTTAGGGACAATTAAACTCCCTACACATGTCTGGAATGTTACATTGCCAGCTGCACTTTGCTCCAAAGGTGTGCATCTTGTGCTGTACAGATTAAGTACATGCCTGATGCACCTGCTGATTTTTGACTGGCTGCACTCAGATGCTTCTCCGCGTATGTGTCGGTGTGCTTACGCTCCCGCTCGGTGCGCCTATATTTGAGTGCTGCACGCGTCATGTTTGCCTTGTTGGCTTAAATAAATTATTAGACGTAGGCATTGCTGCTTGCCTTTTGAAGAAGCATCTTCTCCACTTCTGCAATGTGACAGCATTTGCATGTACAACACTGATCGCAGCTTTGCCTGACATAACAGCATGTCACACCAGGAGAAGACAAACTCTCACCGTCCTAATCAGAGATGACAAACAGCAGCCTTTTTATTCCTTTATAGGAAACCTTTGCTCTGTAAAAATCTAATTTCTGCATGATCCCCGCTGGGAGGATATTTCCGGCTTATTTAATCATAAAATTGAACGTGTTGCTTTAGAAATGATTTGAATTGGAAAGCCACTTTGCTTCACTGATTTACTGTGAAGCAGTCATAATGGTGAGCAAAGCGGGAAGAGTTAGGTATTTCAGGGGAGAGTGAACGGGAGAACTGTCCAGAGAGTCGCACTTTGATGCTTATTTATTGTTTTCGGTGCAATCCAGATCGACGAGCGGGCGATGAGAAATACCAACTGAGGTCACAGTTATTTAAATTATAATCCCCGGCTTACATCGTTTGTTTCTCTGCCCATTGTTGGCTTTCCAGTCTTTTTGTCCTCAGTCTGAATCTCTGTCTGAACAACCAAATGGGTTTTGATTCTGGCGAATAGAAAAGGTAATTGTTAGCTGGGAAGCAGAATTGATAGCGTCATGATTGTCCATGTTTTTCATATATGCAACAGCCTGAGTGTCCTGATATAAAAACATCTGGTGAGAGGGTGTTTTGGCTGAAAATTTACAGTCTCAATGGAAACCTGCTGTAATGCAGCGCAACCTAATAAATGGTTTTTTTGTTTGTTTGTTTTTTTACATGTAAACCACCTGGTGCAAGGACGGGAACAATGGCGAAGAGCAAAAAAGCAGAGAGGATAAGCAGAAAAACAGACCAGACATCTGTTTTATGGTCGGCTCCGGCTACAGGATTCTTAAAATCCTGACTAATTTTGAAATTGGGTTACATCAGACACATGAGGAGAAACTTCACATCCTTTCTTCACTCAAATCTCAAACATGCACGCCACTACAAGGCTTGAAAATAACACCACTGCACACATCACAGAATATAATTTCATGAAGGACTCATCTTTTGGAAGGGAAAAAAAAAAAGTTTTTTTGTTTGTTAGACAAAGAGATGTGACGTCACAGAGAAGAATCACAAATTAATGTAGGAGGCAGCAACTCGAGCCTGTAGAGGTTAAGCAGAATGAGCAGATGGTTGATGGAAACTTTGGATGAGACGACGTGGACAACCCACACAGGGAGGAGGGCTTCATGATAGATGACCTGACTCGACTCGACTCAACATTTTTAAGTTGCACAAGTTTCCTTGTAGTCCTGAAGCATAATTCCTCTCTTGGAATTATCTAGTATACGTGGAAGTCTACATGTCAGCAGTGCTCACATTTTAGCACTGAGCCTCCCTTTCTTTTTCTGTTTTGTTTTGGGGGTTTTTTCCCAGCAGTCCCTGCTCCTGTCTCAGCACTCAGCTTTTATTTTGGCTTGGGCGACCAGTGGGGGATTGAGAGCGAGAGAGGATCACCTTTTATCCAGTGTCTCTCTCTAAAACACCTTTCACTTTCTATTTTCTGGATGACCAGCCCGCGCTGTTTTACCTCACAGAATAAGCTCGCCTTTTGGGATATACACCCCTATCTATCCCCGGCTGCCACCTCTCGCTCTCTCAGAGATCCTGCCTGCCTATACTGTAGCTCTCTTCACCTCAGTCTCTCTCATAAGCAGTATATTCTGTATCTGTTCATTCATGCATGGGTATGGATGGATGTTCATTGTGCTCTTCCTCCTTTTCTCTTCTGGTCCAGTGTGTTTTCTTATGGCGTCTTGGCTTTGTTACTTTCGACAAATATACTCCTGCTATTAAACTTTTGCACAGTGGGTAAACACACAATTTCCAGCACACTCTCGCTGCCCAAATAAGTCGAGTTTTCCTATTAAATTTCAATTCTGGGATTTCACACTCAAATCTATTCTGTGCTCGGCTTTTCCTGCTCATAAGGAAAAAGAACATTTCATCCGGATATTCGTTTGTCAGTTGAATAATCGGTTTGCTGCGTGTTTGGACTGTGCTACCAAAATAGCAACAATAGACACAATATCTCTCACTGACACGCAGGGCACATAGCAGGCATAAACACACAGATGTCTGCCTGCAATCAGTCACATAGAACATTTCTGTTTCCAGCTCCTTGTGTCCTTTCCTCCAATTTAAAGTGAGTTACCATTTGCACAGCTGTCGGTTTCAGATTACACAGCACGTTTTCTGTAAAGTGTACATATACGCTTTTAGAGTTAAAGAAAAGGTGGCGACACCGTGAGGAGCACAAATAATCAGCTGTGTGTCCTACATGATAATGGGCTTGTAGCAGTGCCTGGGAATTCACACACATTTCATTATACATACAGTGTTAGTTGTGCACGGTTTCTCTCGACCTTGACTGTTTTTTTTGGGGGGGGGGCAGCTGGCCACTTACACTTGATCCACCACGCAAAGCAAGAACACACACTTCCTATTCAAAGCAGCTGTTGTGCACATTTTTGACTTTGCTGCCCATCTTGGAGATAACTTTGTTTGGGGAGGGGAAAAAAATCCTACAGGACCTCAATTTGTTTCGCCAGCATGCAGCTCTCTGTTGCGGTTTCCCCCATTGGCCTCAGCTGATGATACTGAATCTTGCATAAGAATATGCCTTGCATTGGCAACAATGCGAGCAGTGATCGGATCGCTCCCTTCGTCTTTCTTTCAGCTTGTCATTTCTCTCCTTGCAGTGCTCCGTCATCTGTTTCCCATCATCACAGATCATTCTGTCTGCCTTTGTCCTTACCTGCCATACAGCTGTACACCTGGGACCCATTTCAGCACCCTCAATTCATCATCCTCTCAACTCACTTCATAATTTCCTCTGTCACAGAAAGGCCTGTTGCACACCTCTTTATTGATTTCTGATTCAGAGTGTGAATGGCTTTTTAGCATGCTTTGATTTGCTTAAGTACCTTTTTAGATGTTATATGTATTTTTTTTTTAACTTTCATTAAGAAATCACACATGCCCACCTAAACATATATGCTCACTCTTCCCTTCCTATCCCATCCCGGCTCAAATCAAATTGAAGTCTGTCTCTGCATGTATATCACTGAATCACATGAACATCAGACCAGCATGGTCTTGAATGTTCAGCACTGCAGCATCGCAGCCTGTGGAAATGATAATTTGAAAGTGTTTACATTCCCTGTCTGTGTTCTCCTAGTTTCCACCTGCAGCCAGATGCATAGGACTTAGACAAAGATGGAACTTCATGGAGCTTTTGGCGTTAGTATCAGTCTGCTGCTGTGATTTCAGGAAAAGCTCCTGCAGTTATTAAACAGAACAAGGAAGACACCTGCAGTACTTGAAATGATTTTGACTATTCTGGAAGCTAGAAAATGTCACACAGGGGGTGAGCTCATGCAAAAATGGATGAGACATTTTGACGATCCAGGAAGGCCTGCGATGGGATTCATTTGTCAAAAATTTATCTGCAGAATTGACTGTGAAAAGTTTAAAGAGTCTTGTAAACAGGAGAAAAAACAGTTGAATCTTAGCATTCTGAATTATGGATCCCCCCCCCAGATTAAACAAACATCTTTTGCCCTTTAATCAGAATTACTGATTTAGTAAAACTCCAAATTTATAAAGCAATGAACAATGGACTTTTATGCCAGTTCGCTGAACATTGGTTGAGGAATGAAAATATCAGGGGTGGTAGCCCACTGAGATAATTTCTTCAGGTAATTTAATGGTTACATTGTAGAGTCAGACAGTAATGAGTTGGTTTGTAGTGCCTTTTGTGTTCACCAGAGCCTTTGCTTTCTATTTTTTTTTTTTATAGTTCTCTTACTTAACTGCTCATTTCAAAGCTGCTCGTGTCTAAACGTGCATCACAAGTGAATTTAACGCAAAGTTTGACAGCTGACTCTGCAAGACCACATACATACCAGGGGTGTTACGTGCTGCAGTTTCATCAAAGCTCTAAGAGATGTGCATCAGGCATCCTTTTGCATCGGTGCTGCAGTGCAACAGCTGCTGCAGTGGTGAGACACACCCAGCTTGTTGCATAAGGATCGTAACCAAATATTGAAGGTGAGACAACAAAAGAACGAAACACAAATCCTGGTTGACAAATTTGCTATTTTCCACATCCTGCGTCCTTGTCAAGGCACAAACACCAAAGGGCACCTTAAGCACATTTCGGACACATGCATCCGGGGATGGCAATGCTCTGCTCTGCCTGACAGGAGCATTGCTTTTACACTTCATAATTGAAAACACCTGATTGGCAGATAAAATTTATATGCAGTCTGTTGATGAGGGTGAGGAATATGATGACAATGACATGCATTTTTGGTAGACAAAACAAAAAAAAAAATTTTTATATATATATATATATATATATATATATATATATATATATATATACTGTAATACATGACCTTGGCTATGCAGAGTTTATCAAAAGGGAGACAGAGAGGAAGTAAACTGAGTGAAGACTGGGTTTTGAATGTGTATATTTCAGTATAGATACAGTACACAAACACACACACACTGTCAAGCTGCCACAGAATTCAGTGTCTTGTTTGTCCTTGTCAGATTGACCTGCTGTGTCGACTGCAGAAAACAAGCAAATTGATGATGCTGTGGACTGAGTAAAAGACAGGAGGGATGGATGACTGAAAATGGATGTTAGAGGTGAGAAGGAGGCATGACAGATGGCTTTGACTACACAGAAAAAAAAAACATCACTCTATTGCTATATTGCTATGTGCAGCTATATTTAATTTGCATTGATATTAGAAACTGGTTGACTTAACTAAAATAAGTTGTCTCATGATAGCTGCAATATGATTCACAACTATTGAGATGAAGAAGGAAAAATAATAATAGGTCCCTGCGTCATAAAAGTCACCAAAGGAGACTAAAAATGTTCCGGATAAATAGCAAGTGCTTTGCAAACACCGACTATGGCAGCAGCTCATGTAGCAGCACTTATTTACTCCTAGATTCATTTTATTCAGGTAAAGTTAACTCGTCTGTATCAAAGTCTCTCTCTGGGCTTCTACCTACTCTAAGGAAAAAAAGGGAAAATTATTTTAAAGAAAGATGAATAAAATGAAGAGACCAAAGCTTTTTCTCCATGTACGATGAAGCCAGAAGGGTTGACAACAAGGCACGGAGTAAAGCTGGCACCCGTCCTGCCGACATGAACCTTGGCAGGCTGTGACATGCTGCAGGACTTGCCTGTCTGGTCCTCTTGCCCAGCTGCATTTTAAGGATAGGCATGTGAGCAGTTGAGATGAAGAGAGAGAGACTTGGACAAAGAGAGGGCATGAAAGAATAAAATGTGAGTCAAATAAAAAAAATAATAAAAATCTACTGAGATTCTTGAAATCTCAAGAAAAATGCCACAAACCTAACACGTGACTAACAACTTTCTTTGTAGCTCACAGACTGTAAACAGAATAAAAGATGAATGTCTGAAAGGCAAAATCAATGTTGAAGAGCCTCAAAACTGCTTTTATCAAATGGCCAGAAGGGGGTGACCCCTCTGGTTTAAAGAAAAGTCTGACTGTATTGAAATCTGTGAGAAAATGACCCAACTTCTGCCTTGATAGGAAGAAATTCCTGATAAATTTCTGCTCTCAGTCGCTACGTTTAAGTCTTATTTATTACAGACTGATGCCAGTGCTATAAATCATGGTTTGGATCATGAAGTAGGGTATCTTGTTTCTTAGTTGGATCCATTGCTCAGTCCTCATTTTAAAAAACAAACCAAAAAAAAAAAGGACACAAGATGGCAACAGACAAAAACTGTTCACAGATCTGAGTCACAGTCAGTAGTGTAGCTTCATATGGTTTCTTATGGCCTCCCACACTGATCCAGACATGTTTTTGTAGATGAGTCTAAGCCTTTCTTTACTTTATCCAACTCTGTGTAATCCACCTACAGTGCCAGTCAAAGGTTTGGACACTGGTACTGTATACTGCTCGCCGTAATGTCTCTGAGCTCTACACCGTCAGCATTTCAAAGCATATACGAGCGTATAAGACTGCATAGAATGCTGGGACGTGAAAAAATGGTTTAGCCAACAATCAGCTGTAGCTAATTATTCCTAATTCAATGTCTAACTTGATGACAGGCCATAGTGCGTACTCCCAGCGACCGTTAACGAGGTAAAAGAAGCATCACGTTGTCAGGCTGTGCGTCACCAAGCTCTGTTTCTCGACTCCCGAGACAGATGTGTTCTCTCCAGCTGATTGGGATTTTTTATTTATTTATTTTTTAAATTTCAAATAAAATGTTTAATCTCAGCCTACTAGTATCGAACCCATCTTCATTATGTTCTCTAGCAGCTTTTTAAAGAACATGTCTAATTAAGTAGATGACCGCTGTCTTCATATTTAATCAACAAGTAAGAAAACATGAGCACTGAAGTGGGATCCGTATCAGAGATAATAAATATTAAAGAGCTCAGGTAATTTATTCTGGTTTAATTGTATACACTGTTCTGTGCATCAATCTAAAACTTAAGTAATTTTATAGTTTACACTTACTGCATTTTCACAGCTTTAGCTTTGGATTTACCTCACGATACAGTGTTGACACCAAGTTTAGATTAGAAACGAGCAGTGATTGGTTGTGTGCCAGCAGGGCCCCTAGACTTTAAATGAGACTGTCTGAGCATCTCTGGCTGCTAAATCTGTGTAATGATTTTTAAGCCCCGCTGGTATAGAAAAACATTCAGGTAATGATCTTTAATTAATTGTTCACGTCTCTTCTTCTTTTTATCTTTTGCTTTGATGTTCCCTTTCTTGATTTTATGTTTTTTTTTTTTTCCTTGATTGCCCGCTTTTATTGTTTTTATGTTTTTGTGTTGAGAATTGTGAGCATCGTTGGTGCTGTCAAGTATCTGCCAAATACAATGCAGCATGCACAGTGAAATATCACTTTATATGAACTTCTGATAACTTCTTTTCCCAAAAGGAAAACATTGTGCGTCTTGAAAGAAGTTATACAAGCAGTACTTCAGCTGAAAATACCTTAGTCAAAAAAACTTTATGAAACAGTGACAGAGGGCCTGCAGGTGCAAAAATGATGTTTGAAAATAAAAGTTATGAGAATAATTTTTATCTTTTTTTTTTCTTTTTTTTTTTTTTTGTGGGTAGATGATTGGGTTTTTCGAGGCACGTGTCTGAAAGTGCTGTTTGAGCAACTTTTTCTCCAAAAGAGCTGGAAAGGCAGAGGTGAAATAGCTGAAATGACAAACTTTGCTGAAGTAAAACCAACAGATCTGCAAAGTCATCTAATGAGACAGGACGCTGTGCGAAGTTTGATAGTACTCAATGATGAATGCGTGTTCATTTACTCTTATATCTCAGGCACACTAGAGTAAAATTAGGATAGCAACCTCTTTCAACTAGGGAAAATTGGTGGTTGCCCAGTGAGTAATTGTGGTCCGACTCAGACGGGCTGCAGTCACCCTCAGATTGGCAAAGCTTTGCAAATAACTGCTGTCTAAATTATAAACACAGATTGCCAAGATGTTGCAATCAATGTGAGTCAGTCTGCGCTGATGAGCACACCTAGTCTGTGACTTGTCTCTTTATAATAGGGGACTCGACTCAACTGCCAACCCGCTCTATTCTAGTTATATAAAAGCAGGGCTGCTGTCATTTTGCAGTTGAATCACTGTTTGCAGCAACAACATCCCTGTTTCTGGCAATTCAGTTTCAGATCTGTGTGGTTCTGGATGTACTCCGAACACAAGTATTTCATTTCAATTTCTGTGTCTGTAGATGGCAACAATTTGCAACAGACAACAAAAGAATTTTGCTGATTTATCACAGTTATCTCAGCCATTTTATCACATTCACATTGCTTGCAATTGCTGTCTGTTCAATTCCAAACTGGTAGCAGGCTGACTCTTAATGAATTATTGCTGTTTTATCACCATCTTGATAAACTAAAGCGGTTTTGAGGACAGAAACTGATCCACTTTAGCCACATATTAGGAAGAAGAGCAGCAAATCCTCACATTAAGCAACTATTTGTTCTTTCTTACTTGTAAAAGCATCAAACCGTTAAACGAAGTGCTGCAGTAAAGTGATTGTAACTGCCAGCATTATTGCATAACTATTGTTTTGTATCAAATTATTTCTCTCTGGCTTTCCTTTGCAGCTATACCGAACAAGTTCTAAAGCCATTCTTTCTTGTTTGACACGTTCTGTTTGGCTTTAATGCAAACATACAGCAAGAAAAACCATCTGGTTTGAAAGCTGAGTAATACAAAGCAACACAATATTGTGCGTACACAGTGCTAACTGCTGAGTTGTGAACTGTGATTTTTCTGCACAAATTTACAGCATGTTTCTCATTAATAATGGTTAGATGTCTCCATTATCAAAGAACTAATTAGCAAGGGGGCAACCTTGAAGATTTGCATTCCAAGTATAAATATAGAGGGGTACAAACGTGGTTTTTTTTCTTTCAAGGACTTTCAGAGTGATGATATTTTTTTTTTTGCAGGAGACTAATTTATGTACATTGTATTAGTGAGAGAAGTCACACAGCGCAATTCAATTAGCTTCATTAATAACTAAATAAATTCAAGTGCTGCTATTGTTGTTTCATTTAGATGTGAGTATATCATGAGAAGTAAAAGTAAAAGCCAGTTGGGGGGGGGGTCTGCCGGGTGTTGGGCTGTTCTCCTGCTCTCCGGCCTGGGTCCTTTCCTGCTCGCCTCTGGATCGCAGGGGGCATGGTTGCAGTTTTGTACCCTCATTATTGAGTACATTCCATGACAGACACACACACATTACTGCAAACAGCAAGATTGTGTGCGTGTGTGTGTATATATATATATATATATGTATGTATATCTACATTTATGGATTATTTTGTTCCCTTTCTCCCCTTTGTTTCACTCCTCCGGCCTTTTTTTAAATTTATTTATTTTATTTTATTTTTTTTATTTCCACTCTTTCCTATCCCCTTCCTTGTTGCCTGTCAGCTCTGGCATAAATAACTAAATAAATAAAAATACAAACATTAACAAGAATAGCCCATAGGAAACT
Source organism: Pterophyllum scalare (assembly GCA_024447675.2). Taxonomy (NCBI): domain Eukaryota; kingdom Metazoa; phylum Chordata; class Actinopteri; order Cichliformes; family Cichlidae; genus Pterophyllum; species Pterophyllum scalare. The sequence goes on along the minus strand of JAMQGT020012383.1, from coordinate 38,061 downwards.
TATAGAGCTGTTTTTGTAAAAACAAATATGTTTGGTACATCAGCACATTCGGATCATCATTCCGATTGCGAAAACTGCCAGACATGACAGGCTTAAAAAAACAAAACAGTTACAGCTGTTGTAGTTGAGACTTGACTATGTTTGTCCTTATGGGGGTGGCTGTTATGCTCATTTCTATTTACATATTTGAATATTTATTTTTTGTGTAAAAGCTTTGAGCAAATTACTGTTCAAAATGATCCCTAGTTATCTTTTATTGGCTGCACCTATTAAACAGAAAGCTTGAACATCAGGTGGGTGGGGTTATGCTCACAGCCAGAGTTGTGTGCCTGAGATGACCATATTAGGACTGTCTCCTCTCTTTGATGTCATACAGATTGGAGAATTAAAAAAAAGAAGTTTGAAATCAAGTGCTGACCTTTATTATTTGATTATTAGGTCATGTTTAATATTTGGATTGATCATTGTGAAGATGTATTTAGGAGGTCCACTGTAAAGACCTCAAAGTTGAAACATGTGAAGTTACTTATATTTCTATTACTAAACAACTTCACAAGCTTGTTTTAAAGCCACAGTGCAGCACTGAGGGACAGATTTACCCGTCATTTTAAAGTACAGTGTGCTGAACATGAGAGTGGCTGTGATAGAGAAGAGATTAATTTAAGATAATTGTGAATAGATGAGCCTTTATTCTGAGGTTTTTTTTTGTTTGTTTGTTTGTTTTGTTTTTTTTAAGAATATTATTCTGTTTATCAAACACAGGTGGTGGGTAAACAGACATGCAGGCACCTAAATGCTGATGCGATGCACAAACTCACAAATACAACCGGTCCCTGTTATAGTGCAATATGTACCGTTTTTCAAACCAGTTTTTCAATGTGGGGTCATCAATAACACTAAAGAGAGAGAGCTGGGGGTGGGGGTGGGGTTACCATGCTTTCTGTTTTGTAATAAAACATACAGGGTCTCCAGCAGAAAGGTTGTTAACCCTGGCGGTGGGGTTAATGTGAGCTACAGAAGGAACAGTGGAGCTGTGTCAGCCTGGTTGCATCTCTGCACACAATGCACAGCGTTTAGAGGGAGACATACAGAGAGAGAGAGAAACAGAGACCAGTGAGTTTCAGGCTATACAAGAGAGCACAGAATCCTGATCAACCTCATTCACATATGCCAAGGAAACCTACAGCCTGCCACTGTCTGTAATTAGTGAACACAAGGGGGCTGATATCAGTATAAAGTAGTAACACTTGCCTGGTTCTTGATTGCATTTCCTAGATTTTTAAATAGTTTTCTAAAGCGTGTGAAAACCGATAAAACTAATGGCATAAAAACACATCGACTAGCTCTACAGTTTGTGTTTGTGCATAATGTATGTAATAAATATTGTATGCGCACCCACCCATCCATCTTTCCAACTTTGGTCAACTTAGCCCAGGCGTGGGAAACCCTGAGATACATATGATTGTTGATTCATCATGTCTGTTTTTTCTCCCTGGCTACCCAGTGTTTGAATGTCAATGTAATGTGACAGCGGGTAGGGCTAGATTTTAGGCTGCATTTGTTTAGATTACTGTAATCAGACTTATTCTTATGAACGTGGTTACAATTGTTAGTAAGGAGACATTGAATCACAAGGGCAAATTGTGGATATTATAAATGTCTGTAAATTATCAGCACTGCTATTCTGTGCTAAATTAGGAGAAACAAAGGAGGGAGATTTATACAAAATCGAGGAATAGGGGACCAAAATAAAAACCAAACAGTACAACTAAGAGGCACCGACAAAAAGACCAGAACAATGAGACGATGCGAGATGGAAGAATAAAAAGCATGAAGGGCACATAAAAAGAACGCGGCAGTGAGCCCGAGGAGATGGGGCTAAGCGTATGAGCATTCATCCCGTGGAAAAGTTGCTGTGCTTGCTGTGGTTGTGCTGAAGGCTAAGCCAACATGCCCAGCAGTGATGAATTGGGCCTGTCAGGATAAGCCAAACAAACAGAGATCGGTATAGTGTATGACATCCCTCCTCTAGGCACTGCAGTGAACAATGACATTTCCCTACCAGCTGCGGAACAATGGCTCCAGAGATCTGGCAGGACACATATGCTGGAGGTATACAGCTGTTTTTCTATGGATGTATTAAATAGACATAGCTGAGTGATTTAGTAGAGGTCTTGAGCCACATATTGCTTTTGGAAAATAACAGTGACTATTAAAGCTGCAAGATGCACATGACTGTGGCTGCTAGAGGGCACGAGGCAAAAACAACAGCGCCAGAGCATCCTTTAAACCCTCTTTCTTAATCACCATATTTTTGTTTGTATACAAACAATATTTCTAAATTATGGATGTAATGGTATCGCAATCAAACATCAGCCTTTCATCAAAGAAGCTAAACATTCCTAAAGGCAGTGGCCAGTGTTTGGCCCAGAAGTAACCTACACCTGGAGTTCTTTTATGGGCCACGTTTGACTTTAACTGACAGCACTGACTCAGTGACAGGTCCACCTTTTATGGGGCAGATGTCAAGTGTGCCATGATATCTGATCCACATCTGGACCACACAACATCTGTCTGTGCTGTAACCGAGCGTTAAGTGCAAAAAGTAGCCAGACTAGGCTGAAATGTCTCTGCTGTCAGAGTTGTATGTTACGCCACATGAATTTATGAATGCTGAGAGATACTGTGATAAAGACCTGAAAGATTCTGACGCAGTTATTTATTATAAAGATTTATTTCTTTGACAGAAATGACAAAGAAAGAACTAACTAAACAAAACCATGGTTGTTGGCAGCTGTGTTAGCTGTCGCTTGAAGCCATTTCCGACATTACATTTGTTTAGCCAACTGAGAAATTATTTTTAGATCCGCCGTTGCCTCTTTGACATTAAAAAGGTTTGGGATTTGTGTCTTTCTAGGAGAATATCTATTAAAATCTGGTTTCTGTGAACAGATTGGAAAAAAAAATTGACCACGATGTACCAGGCAGGTCTTTTAAGAGTTAAAAATAAGCTTGCCAATGCCTAAATACAAATGACAGTGACAGTGGGCATTTTTCCAGATGAGAAATTACTCCTTTCATTCCTTTTACAAAAATGTTAGTGTATAGACATTAGAAATGCACAGTGGCTCATTCCAACTCTGAGAGCACAAATAATGTTTACATTTTTTTTTAAATGAATTTTAAAAAAATTTATTTTGCAAGGAGATGATTTACACAAAATCCCTTTAAACAGTTTTTACCAAAGAGAGGAGAAAGAGGAAGACGGACATTTTGGCCTAAGGCTTTGCTCATCACGCCATCATGTGTTTTAGAGACAGCAGGCTGTAACTGAAGCAATTAGTAACCAGGTGGGTTTGGCAGAGGTAAACAACCAGGACACTGACGTAGATAATAACGGCACAGTGGACGATCGCAGCGGTACAGAAATGTACGAGAAGGTCTCAGTCAAACAGAATGATGAATGTTTGTGGATTTCTGGACACCATTTATCAAGCGTGAAGTAAGAATTCAAATTTCCTGCTACTCCGTATATTCAGGGATGTCATTTTATTATCTTCCATTTTCATTCTGTCAGTAATTTAGTCTGTGAAAGATCAAAAACACAAGTGAGAAATGCTCAGTCAAATGACTTTTTTTTTTTGTATGAAAAATAGTCTATGATGCAAACAACAATTTAGAAGAACATGTAGTTACCAGTTAATTACTATCAGCAGATTAGACATTTGACCCTCCCTTGCTGTCAGCCAGCCGGCTACAACAACAGCAGCAGCTAAGGTTGAGGAAATCACGCTTTCCCTGGGATAAACAGTGATTCATTTATGGCCACATTATGCGAGTAAGTAATTTGCTAACTGCCTGATTCTGAGGATGTTAGCACCACTTTAAAGAAAGTTCTGTAACATCGACTAACAGCAGCTAACACTGGCAAAAACAACAGGGCCCAACCACATGCTTTTTTGGTTTTTGTTTTTTTTTGCACTCGTCTGACAACTCAGTTTTCTTCTTTTTTATACGCCTGTCGAAAGATGCGACACATTATGTGAACACCCATTGTGGGCATCCATTGAAGTGTCCGCTCAATAATATAAGAAGCGTTTGGCCTGCACTCACTAAACTTCATGGGTAGATGGCTTATGACCAAAGCAAGGTTGGGATTGTATATGGCAGTCACTGGAATGCAGTCAAGGTCATGTGGTTAAATCTTTGTTTTTTTGTTACATTTTTTCATGTCCAGCTTTATATAGCTAAGAAATGGTTTGAAGGATTTTGATGATACCTCGCATGCTTATTCTCCATATCAAGACATTATGCAGAGATTAACTCCTGGAGGTCAAGGTTAAAAGTCAGGGTCACACAGTTAATAAATCTTTGTTTTTCATGTGACAGTAAACAGAGTTAACACAGTTCGACAGGTGTGTCATCCCCTCTAGGGTGTGTTTGTATTATTCTAATTGTTATCAAAAATATGGCTCTTAATTTTTTAAATAATTTTTTCATCTGTGGTTGCATTGAGTATCAAGTATTTTTCTGGCCATCGATATCGAGTTTGATATTCTGACAGCCCTCATGTTATGTAATAATTTTGTAGGAACACTCAGTTCCTCCCATGTTATTTGATTAGTGATTATATTCAGTAGGACAGGAAATATACATGATTTAGTAAATGGATTATGGCAGTAGTTGAGTAGAAAATTCTTGGATAACTGTTAAATTTGTCCTCGTTTTTCTAATCAGATGCTCTTTGTGGTATTATGTGTAATGATAAATGTCTGCTTAAAGACTTCTTTCAGTCTAAATTAAATCTTTGTTTAAATTTTCAATATTTTTCAGCACTATTGGCAGCCATCCTGATCTGTCTGCCTCGATGTCTTCAAGAAGGATTGCCTGTACTGCTTGAATAGCCATGGCTCAAGTAATGCAGCAGATAACAGCTTTTGATCGCCACCATTTTGAATTATCAAGTAAGGATTGTTAGAATTATTGTGTAAACTTTCTTCTGTTTATATTGAAATTATCACATCTTCTGTTTTCATAAGTTTTACATTACATTGTTGTTTTATTTTGAAGTCTGCAAAAAACACATTCATACATTAACACATATAACATACATACACATTCACAGATATAAGATGCGTATAAGACATGGACTTTCACGTATGTACATGGACACCATGTAACGTATACACATTCCACAGGATGCTTTTACCATATATGGTAAGGAAAGAGCCAAGAATGCTGTTTATTACATGCTGTAAACTGAGTTTTATGTAACCCATGTGATTTTACTGTGAAAGTCTGGAATAAAACCGCTGCAAGGAAGCTGACGCTCAGGAGACCACTTCCTCTTCGTTTAGTGAAAGGTCACTTCCCTCGGATTCGGGAGCTGAGCTCAGAGGATGAGGTTCTCCTCCTTGCGCAAGTAAAGAAAGGTGTTGGTGTATTTTGTTCTTTAATTTTGAATGATTTGAACCGATCAGGATTCTATTGATCACAGTTGTGCGCAGCTTTCTCAAAGAATACTGAAACACCGGGTTCCAGTGAATGTGCTTTACTTTCTCATACCATCCCCAATCCTCTTAAAGATGCCTCAGATTTCACCTGGCAGACATTTAGCAAAATCATGTGATCTTGGAGATGGCAGGCCAACAGATCCGTCGAAGGAAAACTGCTATTGTGATATTAAGGGTGCTGGGAAGTTGACTTTCACATACAGGAACAGGGGGACAAAGTCCAGACAGATGTTGGCAAAAAGTCAAACAGATGAAAACAAACAATTCCACCCCATGGTGCAGAAGGCCAGTGGGGAGATGTGAGTGTTTGGTTGGGGAACCTCGAGAAATGTCAAGCTAAGCATACATCAATGGGGGCAAGGCGGGGCTGTCGGGGAGCATTAATGCAACACGCTTGATGTTTTAGTAATGAGGACATGCTGTACAGAGTGGCAAAGATGCCGGGACGCAAACAAGTGCTGGCGAGGCATGGACGATCAGCCGTGGAATCAGACTTAACTGAGAGAACGAGAAACAAACAGACAAGATCACTGGAAGGGAAAAATAAACAGCGAGGCAAGAAGTGGCGGCCTAAGGCTTTCTGCTCAGGAGAATGAGTAATACTTAAGGTCGTCAGCAACAGAAATAAAAATGGAGAAGTTCAAGTACTTAGGGTTATGTGTGGGGAGAATGGAATCTAAATTTGTCATTTTTAAGCGTTTTCTCAATCGACAGGAACTGCATTGCCCAAATATTGGTGGGCAGCTAAACCACTACTTCAGTTTATCTGTCAGCTTCTTTCACTTATTTTCTTCAGCATCTGAGTTTACTGGACTTATTGTGGCTAATTTCACTACTGCTATCAAACTGAAGCTTTTAGGTTCATTTTATTCACACCAACCACTGTTGGCTGGCTTCTACATGTCTACATGTTGCTTAATACCTCTTGGTTAACATAATGTATGTTGCAAAATGCTCAGTTTGTGTTTTTTAACTGCATCAGGCATTTAGTTCATAAGCGGCCTCCCAAGAAAAGTTTGTCTAGTAAAAACTTGGGCAACTCTGTATGTGCCTCCTAGATTAAAGCAAGGTCGGTTCATTAATTCAATTCAATTCAATTCAATTTTATTTATATAGCGCCAAATCACAACAAACAGTCATCTCAAGGCGCTTTGTATTGTGGGTAAAGACCCTACAATAACACAGAGAAAACCCAACAGTCAAAACGACCCCCTATGAGCAAGCACTTGGCGACGGTGGGAAGGAAAAACTCCCTTTTAACAGGAAGAAACCTCTAGCAGAACCAGGCTCAGGGAGGGGCAGTCATCTGCTGCAACCGGTTGGGGCTGAGTGGAGAGAGACAGGACAAAAGACATGCTGTGGAAGAGAGCCAGAGATTAATAATAATGATTAAATACAGAGTGAAGTATAAACAAGTAAATAAAGGTGAATGAGAAGAAACAATGTATTATGGGACCCCCCCTCAGCAGCCTAGGCCTATAGCAGCATAACTAAGGGGTGGTTCAGGGTCGTCTGATCCAGCCCTAACTATAAGCTTGATCAAAAAGGAAAGTTTTAAACCTAATCTTGAAAATAGAGAGGGTGTCTGTCTCCCTAATCCAAGATGGGAGCTGGTTCCACAGAAGAGGGGCCTGAAAGCTGAAGGCTCTGCCTCCCATTCTACTTTTAAGTGTCCTAGGAACCACAAGTAAGCCAGCAGTCTGGGAACGAAGTGCTCTATTGGGGTGATACGGTACTATGAGGTCTTTGAGATAAGATGGGGCCTGATTATTCAAGACCTTGTATGCTAGGAGAAGGATTTTAAATTCTATTCTAGATTTAACAGGGAGCCAATGAAGAGAAGCCAATATGGGAGAAATATGCTCTCTCTTTCTAGTCCCTGTCAGTACTCTAGCTGCAGCATTTTGGATCAGCTGAAGGCTTTTCAGGGAGTTTTTAGGACAGCCTGATAATAATGAATTACAGTAGTCCAGCCTAGAAGTAATAAATGCATGGATTAACTTTTCAGCATCAGTCTGAGAAAGGATGTTTCTAATTTTATAAATATTGCGCAGACGTAAAAAAGCTGTCCTACATATCTGTTTAATATGTGCATTGAAGGACATATCCTGGTCAAAAATGACTCCAAGATTTCTCACAGTGTTACTGGAGGCCAAAGTAATGCCATCCAGGGTAAGTATCTGGTTTGACACCGTGCATCTAAGATTTGTGGGGCCGAGTACAAGAACTTCAGTTTTATCTGAATTTAGTAGCAGGAAATTAGAGGTCATCCAGGCCTTTATGTCTTTAAGACATTCCTGCAGTTTAACTAACTGATGTGTGTCATCTGGCTTCATGGATAGATAAAGCTGAGTATCATCTGCATAACAATGGAAATTGATGCAATGCTTTCTAATAATACTGCCTAAGGGAAGCGTGTACAATGTAAATAAAATTGGACCTAGCACAGAACCCTGTGGAACTCCATAATTAACCTTAGTTTGTGAAGACGACTCCCCATTTACATGAACAAATTGGAGTCTATTTGATAAATATGATTCAAACCACTGCAGTGCAGTACCTTTAATACCTATGGCATGCTCTAATCTCTGTAATACAATGTTATGATCAACAGTATCAAAAGCTGCACTGAGGTCCAACAGGACAAGCACAGAGATGAGTCCACTGTCAGAGGCTGTAAGAAGATCGTTTGTAACCTTCACTAATGCTGTTTCTGTACTGTGATGAATTCTGAAACCTGACTGAAACTCTTCAAATAAACCGTTCCTCTGCAGATGATCAGTTAGCTGTTTTACAACTACTCTTTCAAGGATTTTGGAGAGAAAAGGAAGGTTGGAGATTGGCCTATAATTAGCTAAGACAGCTGGGTCAAGTGATGGCTTTTTAAGTAGCGGTTTAATTACAGCCACCTTGAAGGCCTGTGGTACATAGCCACCTAATAAAGACAGATTGATCATATTTAAGATTGAGGCATCAATAATTGGAAAGACTTCTTTGAACAGTCTAGTGGGAATGGGATCTAATAAACATGTTGATGGTTTGGAGGAAGTAACTATTGAAGTTAACTCCAAAAGATCAACTGGAGCCAAAGAGTCTAAACAAATACCAGCAGTGCTGAAAGCAGCCGAACATGAAGATAAATCTTGGAGATGGTTTTGAATAATTTTTCCTCAAATGTCTAAAATTTTATTTGTAAAGAAATCCATGAAGTTATTACTAGTTAAAGTAAAAGGAATACTTGGCTCTACAGAGCTCTGACTCTTTGTCAGCCTGGCTACAGTGCTGAAAAGAAACCTGGGGTTGTTCTTATTTTTTTTCAATTAATGATGAATAGTAAGATGTCCTAGCTTTATGGAGGGCTCTTTTATAGAGCAACAAACTCTTTTTCCAGGCTAAATGAGTATCTTCTACTTTAGTGAGACGCCATTCCCTCTCCAGCTTACGGGTTATCTGCTTTAAGCTGCACGTTTGTGAATTATACCATGGAGTCAGGCACTTCTGATTTGAGGCTTTCCTTTTCAGAGGAGCCACAGTATCCAAAGTCGTACGCAGTGAGGATGTAAAACTATCGATGAGATAATCTACCTCACTGGGAGCAGAGTTTAGGTAGCTGCTCTGCACTGTGTTGGCACATGGCACTGAAGAGCATAATAATGAAGGAATTAGATCCTTAAACTTAGTTACAGCACTTTCAGAAAGACTTCTACTGTAATAAAACTTATTCCCCACTGCTGTGTAATCCATTAAAGTAAATGTAAATGTTACTAAGAAATGATCAGACAGGAGGGGACTTTCAGGGAATACTGTTAGGTCTTCAGTTTCAATGCCATATGTCAGGACAAGATCCAGAGTATGATTAAAGCGGTGGGTGGGCTCCTTTACATTTTGACAGAAGCCAATTGAATCTAATAATAGATTAAATGCAGTGTTGAGGCTGTCATTTTCAGCATCTACATGGATGTTAAAATCACCCACTATAATGATTTTATCTGAACTGAGCACTAAATCAGATAAAAAGTCTGAGAAATCAGACAGAAACTCTGAGTAAGGACCAGGTGGACAGTAGATAATAACAAATAAAACAGGTTTTTGAATTTCCCCATTAGGGTGGGCAAGACCAAGAGTCAGGCTTTCAAAAGAATTAAAACTCTGTCTGGGTCTTTGATTAATTACTAAGCTGGAATTGAAGATTGCAGCTACGCCTCCTCCTCGACCTGAGCTTCGAGCATTCTGACAGTTAGTGTGACTCGGGGGTGTTGATTCATTTAAACTAACATATTCATCCTGCTGTAACCAGGTTTCTGTAAGGCACAATAAATCAATATGTTGATCAATTATTAAATCATTTACTAACAGGGACTTGGAAGAGAGAGACCTAATGTTTAATAATCCACATTTAATTGTTTTATTCTTTTGTGCAGTTGATGAAACTATATTATTTATTGTTTTTGAATTTTTATGTTTAAATAGTTTTCTGCTGATTTTAGGTTTGTTTTGTGTTTTTTAGCTGGAAATAATGTTTAGTTTAAACTAGAACACTATCACTTACACAGTTGCTGATGTTTAAATGTGGTGTACTATACTAGATAAGTCTCCAAATTCTCAGAATTTTCTCTTTTTCTTTCCAAACAAAGTCATGTGGGCATTTTCTCTCTCATTTAAAAAAAAAAAGAAGGGGAAAACAATAAGCAGCTTGCTGGAAACTTTTAAAATTTAGTTAAGAGTTGAATCTATATGCAACACTCATCCTCACATTGGATACTTAAAAAGCTTCTGCTAGTTCTGGCAAGCTGAAATCCATAGTTTCAAGAAATGTTACACAGAGGAAAGAGTAATAAATCAAACACACACACACACACAAAAGCTGAATAATAAGTGGACTACACATGACAGCAGTGCTTCCACATGGCAGGCAAACTTCAGTCTGATCTGTGCTACCCCCGAATCCCTCCATACATGCACCTTTTCAGTGTGTATGATGCAGATTTGAGAACACTGATTTTCTCTATTTTTTTCTGTAAATGCTTACATGTTGTTTCGGGAGCTATTGGAATTTGGTTTATGCTTTGTTTTGCTAAAATTGCTTGCGATTCACCTTTAGTGCGCTACAGGTGCTTTTGGATATTTTGTTGTGTGAACACGGATTATATACATTTATCCACTTATCCTGCACACATTTTCTGCAGCAGACCCTCAGTGTGCAATGAGCTACGTTTTATAGGTGCAAAAATTACAGCTGAATACCTCGGCAGCTGTGTACTTGTACTCTTGCGGACGGTATGTTAATTATCATATTGTATTCTGTATCCTATGAGGACCCAGTCTACAGGGTTTTCTTCCTGGCATGAGGACAAATATAAATAACCACATGCTGCACATCACTGCGTTTGTTCCAGTTTTCTTGTTATTGCAGTAATTTGTCTTTACAATACAATTGTACAACACTTTCTTAACATATCTTGTCCACTGATTTGTAATTCCATCCCTTTAATAAGAGATTAAAGATGCCTCTAGTTAGGTGGTCAAAGGCCGGCACCCATCTTCAGCCTATCTCGGTGATTTGTCTGTGTTTATGCCAACTTTTATTTTTGTTATTGAATATACTGCCATAGAACAGCTTATAATTCATGGCTGAGCTGATGATTTTCTGGAAATGTACTGGAATAATTAGCCCCCGACTACCTCTGTGAACAGCAGGTCTTTGACAGCACCACAATACTCCAGCAGTTGAGTATTGCACCGATATTTTTAAGCTCTATTTTCCCCTTGCAATATCTTATCCTTGGCATTGCCGGGCTTCTCCGGGTATTACGTTTATTTCTCCGTGCTGTCTTTCCTCAAGTGAGATTTGCCACGAAAAAGAATTGCCTGACACCTTCCTTGGAGGCGTGCTGTATTTGCAAAAAACAATTGTGTTGACAAAATGGAGTCTTGTCAAGTAAAAACTCCTTCCCTCTATTCATTAAATTTGTTCACTCTCCCAGTCAGCAGCAGCAGCAGCAGCAGTGGTCGTTGGCGTGTCAGCTCATCCTGTTATCTCCACATCAAAATCACAATTGTTTTTGCTTCAGGTCCACTTGATTCATCTCAGATCTGTTTGTCCTGCTCGCGACTGCCTCTTCACTCACTATGAAAACTCCATTAAAGCCTTCCACACTCAGACCTTTTGGAGCACGTCCAACTTTTGCTGCACTTCAAATGAAGCTATTAAGATGCACTGCACCAATGATCGAGCGGCAAAACAATGCAGAACATGCAGATTTGATCAAATGGACGGATTTAGATTCACACAGTGAAATGAGCACAAACGAGGAGATGCCTTTACAAAATAAAAGCCAACCGTTTCCAAAAGGGTATAAGATGTAAAGTGTTCTTACGAAGTGACCTTGCATAGAAGGAAGAGAACTAAAATCTCAGCCTAGAGCCCAGTGAACAGCTGGGAGGTAAAAACAGTAAATGTAAAAGTTTTATTAACCAGCATCAGGGTGGAAAGTGTTCTCGGAGCATGAAAATGTTTTTTCAAATCACTTTAAAGGGAAGCTGCAACAACAGATAAGAAAGTAGTCTGTGTTACACAGAAGAACTACAAAGGAATTTTTGATACCACTGCCAGTGCGATACACTACCCAAGTTTCAGTCTAAATCTTCTTCCACAAACCTCGTTTTGCATTTCACGACATACCAACCTGATCAGTCCACGGGTTTGTAATGTCTGCAAACAGGTGGCCTGAGATGAAATTCGCTGCACTTAAAATATAAAATACATATTTGAAGATATATCTGAGGAATCAGTATAAAAATGACTATAATTTAGCTTCATCTCATACATGTTCTAGCACTAGTTTTCATAATCTTGAACATATACCAAATACAGTGTATCACAAAAGTGAGTACACCCCTCACATTTCTGCAGATATTTAAGTATATCTTTTCATGGGACAACACTGACAAAATGACACTTTGACACAAAGAAAAGTAGTCTGTGTGCAGCTTATATAACAGTGTAAATTTATTCTTCCCTCAAAATAACTCAATATACAGCCATTAATGTCTAAACCAGCAGCAACAAAAGTGAGTACACCCCTAAGAGACTACACCCGTAAATGACCAAATTGAGCACTGCTTGTCATTTCCCCTCCAAAATGTCATGTGACTCATTAGTGTTACTAGGTCTCAGGTGTGCATAGGGAGCAGGTGTGTTCAGTTTTGTAGTACAGCTCTCACACTCTCTCATACTGGTCACTGAAAGTTCCAACATGGCACCTCATGGCAAAGAACTCTCTGAGGATCTTAAAAGATGAATTGTTGTCGCTACATGAAGATGGCCAAGGCTACAAGAAGACTGAAACTGAGCTGCAGCACAGTGGCCAAGATCATCCAGGGTTTTAAAAGAGCAGGGTCCACTCAGAACAGACCTCGCGTTGGTCGTCCAAAGAAGCTGAGTGCACGTGCTCGGCGTCACATCCAAATGCTGTCTCTGAAAGATAGATGCAGGAGTGCTGTCAGCATTGCTGCAGAGATTGAAGAGGTGGGGGGTCAGCCTGTCAGTGCTCAGACCATACGCCGCACACTACATCAGATTGGTCTGCATGGCTGTCACCCCAGAAGGAAGCCTCTTCTGAAGTCTGTACACAAGAAAGCCCGCAAACAGTTTGCTGAAGACATGTCAACAAAGGACATGGATTACTGGAACCATGTCCTATGGTCTGATGAGACCAAGATTCATTTGTTTGGTTCAGATGGTCTGAAGCATGTGTGGCAGCGATCAGGTGAGGAGTACAAAGATAAGTGTGTCATGCCTACAGTCAAGCATGGTGGTGGGAATGCCATGGTCTGGGGCTGCATGAGTGCAGCAGCTGTTGGGGAGTTACATTTCACTGAGGGACACATGAACTCCAATATGTACTGTGAAATAATGAAGCAGAGCATGATCTCAACCCTAAACCCAATAGAACATCTTTGGGGCATCCTCAAGCGGAAGGCGGAGGAGCGCAAAGTCTCGAAAATCCGCCAGCTCCGTGATGTCATCATGGAGGAGTGGAAAAGCATTCCATTGGCAATCTGTGAAGCTCTGGTAAACTCCATGCTCAGGAGAGTTAAGGCAGTTCTGGAAAATAATGGTGGCCACACAAAATATTGACACTTCAGGAATTTTCAGTAAGGGGTGTACTCACTTTTGTTGCCGCTGGTTTAGACATTAATGGCTGTATATTGAGTTATTTTGAGGGAAGAATAAATTTACACTGTTATATAAGCTGCACACAGACTACTTGTGTCAAAGTGTCATTTTGTCAGTGTTGTCCCATGAAAAGTAAATATCTGCAGACATGTGAGAGGTGTACTCACTTTTGTGATACACTGTATATCTGGTGATAATTATGGTAATTGTGTCTTGTATGGCCACTGTTTATTAAAAAATGCAATTTAATTTTGCCTCAGATTCATTGCACCACGTGTTCTCACTTCCTGTGTTTGCCTTCATCCAGCCTGTGCAGGTAGGACCACTGCCTCGACACCAAAGTTGTCAAATATACAACCCATAGGCCAGAACTGGCCCACCAAATGGTCCCGTCCTGCCCACTGAATGGCTTTGAGAAGGAGCATACACTGGCTTCTCACGGTATTGAGTGTCAAGTTCTTCAGAATGGATCAAGTCATGAGAGCGTTTGTCCAAACCATTAATTTAATCCGAGCCAGAGGTCTTAATCACTGTCAGTTTTATAGCCTTCTTACTGGCAAAGACATTACCCACTACACCAAAGTAAAGACTGTAAAACCAAGGAGCCATGCTGGTACGTTTCTCTGATTTACGACAGCATACTGACTGAATGTGGAAAAAAATTAAGACATCTTGTTGAAATGGAACTCGCTAAAAACATCCCGGGGTATTCATAATCTGTTCTGTGAACAGATAGTTCAATAAATAAAAAGATTTTCGGAAAGTTCTAGTACTTTTTCTCACTCGAAAGAAATAGAACAATTTTAAGGCATATAATTTATAGGTCATTATGCAGAATTTTAATGAGCCGACTCGCTTGTGATTAAATTGGACTGGATGTGGACTGTGAACTAAAATGAGTTTGACACGCCTGACTTTCACAAGCTGTAACAACGGTTGAATTTGGGTGCCGCCACTAAAATAGCTCCTTATGAATTTAATTAAGCGTATGATGCAAACCTTTATCAGTCAATGTTTGCACTGGATGGCAGTGACTTATTTCAGCCTGCATTTTAAAAAGTACTAAGATCCAAAATGCACACTGAGGTTTTTAAATCTAGTACAGAGCTGCAAACTCTCCCAACAGCAAGCGTGTTGCTATAATACACAAAAGCTCGTCTGTTCGACTCCTGTACAATCAGGAGTTGAGCAACCAAACTTTGAGCAGGACTTCAGCATTGCAATGACCCACAAAGTGGTTTAATTTTTATTTAGTTATTTCCATATTTATCTTCTATTTATTTTTATAAACAAGACCTACCACCCCTATTTATTTATTTATTTATTTATTTTTTTAGCATTTCTCTGTGTTTTGCATTTTCATTTTTTCGAAGTCCATTTATTACGAAATATCTTCAGTTGGAATATTACGTTGCTTATTGTTTAAGTTTTACCCTTTGTGTATTCCCTTAGTGTTTCCTGCCCTTTCCTTCTGTGTCAGTCCCCCTATGTTCAGTTCAGTCTGCATTTTCCTGTTATTGCTCCTCACTTCCTGTTTTATTTTGGTACCACTTGGCTGTTATGTGTATTGTGTTTAGTACCCTTGTCTTGTTCCCTTGATTTATTTTAGGTGTGTTTAGTTCCCCACCTATGTCTCATTCCCCTTTAGCCCCCAGTTTAACCCCCCTTTGTTTTTAGCTGCCACTTGGACTTTCTGCCACACCTGATTAAAGGTTTGCTTTCCGTTTATTAATTCTGTCTGAGTTTGAATTTGGGTCCAGGAATCACCGAAAACATACCATTCTCAGTGTGATTAAGTATATTAGTTTGTCAACAGCATACCAGATATACTGTAGCATGGACATATAACAATAATTTAAAATATAGATAGAATTATTATATAATATCTATTAATAGTTCTTTTATTTTATAATGCAGATGTATGGTTTTTACTTGTGTTGCGATCTTTACATTTAGCATGTAGGACCACATTTAGTTTATAACAGTAAAGACTTAAGAGTATTAAAAAATATATATAGCCTTTGAAAGCACCTCAAAGGTGACCTTCGCTGCCTTCTGTGTACTGTGTAGCTATTTAATTTCTGACTGGCAATAACAATAGGTTTCCCTCAAGTGAGTCAAACTCTTTTAAATCTACGAGGTGGCCTCGTGTCTGCGTGCCAGCAGACTGATTGAGCTAATTCAAAAGCGTGCCCTTGACGTAAGTCAGAGGACAAAGCCTGAAACTCACCGGCTCTATTAAATAAACATCGAATGTTAAACTCTTACCAGTCTCTACCTGCCACTGACAGTGAAACTGTGTCACATTCAAAGGGCACAGGAACTTTAAAACTGCACCTGCGAAATCCGTGCATGGAAATGACAAGATGGAGCTGACAAAGCAGTTTTTTATTTAGAGGTGCGGTATTCAGATTGGGAGTGCATACCCAATAGGTGTTTTGTTGAAGAGTGGTGTGTGTGTGTCTTTCTGCAGTTTACCTTAGTAAAATTTGATAGCACAGTTTTGTGGTATATGTTACCAATTTTGTTCTTTAATTAATTAATCAATTTGAAAAATGGGATCAAAGCTCACATGCACTGCAGCTCTAAAAATTTCCAGACATTAATGAACCAGGGTGCATGTGCGAAAGCAGATGCAGATGTCTAGTGCAGCCTGTCACACAGGCATGGATATGGAGACTGTTGGTTTTCAAAGTAAAAGTTGTCTTACCACTGCAATCAATACGTTTCATGAGGCACGGTTTTACTAACGCCCGGCGAGAAGTTGGCAAATGTTTGCAGATGAATTAACTTCTTCCATACAGACTACGAGCAATCTGCCAGCAACCAGAGCAATCACAAAGAGGTTTTTGTGCAGCAATGTATACCCCTCTGCAACCAGTTTCATCCAGTAAGACCAACCAACCTCTAGCAATGGCTTGCAGCTGGTCATGGAATACACATTTATCAAGGGGGGTCACTGATCAATCTGTGGGCCTTCATGACTGGGACCTAATCTCCCAGGTCCCTACTATAGAATAAAGTTCAGAGTCCAGTATACATACAGCCAGTGAGTGGTCAAGCAGCACCACACCACACAAAGTATTTTCAAAGGAAGTATGCTTCGACTGCATTTATCTTCTGACCTGGCGGTTTTCTCCAGTTTTAATGTTTGTTTATCAGGTCATTGCCTTCTGTGTCCACCTTCATCACAATCAATCACTTCATCAATATTCTCCCTCTGAAACTGCTAAACCTGAGCAAGTAATGGTGTTTGACATGAAGCAGAAAAGCAAGGTTTTGCTGGAAATAAAAATTCATGTGGGAAAAGTTTAAAAGTATATCTGGGTACTACTTCATGACTAATGGTTGATTACGTCCGGTCCTTTCCGTCTTGGCTCGTTGGGTAGATTTCTGTTGTGGCAGTCCTCAAAATTCAGTCATCTGTTTCTCCAGAGAGTTTCTTGTCCTGCGGTGGGAAGTGTTCCAGCTTGACTGTTTGGGACTGCAGATGGTGATGGTAGGGCCATTTTGACCAAGGTGGATAACTGGTGGTTGCTGTGAAAACTATTGAAAGGACTGCCACAGTGACAGAGGAACAGCCAGAGGGTTTCTTTCAGCTTTTAGGCTATAAACACATTTTGTAGCACCTGAAATTCAAAATTTTTCTATTTGCGAGCTGAATTATCTGCCATTAGTGCCATTTGTTCATCCACTAAGGCTTGTGTGGCAACAACATTATGCAAAAACCACTATGCCAAATTTTGTGCAATCTGGTGGAGAGCTGGGATATGGGCAAAGGAGGAACCCTGTGAATTTTGTTGTGGCTCCAGGTCAATAATAAAGATAAAATCACTTATAGAACAAACTGGAACAACCTTGGTGACGAATGCCTTGTCTTTTTTAGAAGCACTGTGAGATTTGCGGAATTTCTAAACTGTTGTCTAAAATGAACATCCATTCAGCATTTCCATGTAATAAAGCAAGAAGGTGCAGCAGTGGTGGTTTGTTTCCCAACCTGTCTACGTACTGAAGTGTATCACTGCTGTGTGTGAGAGTGAGAGAGAGAGCGCGCTGTATGTATAAAAAGTGCTGTATAAATGTCTGAAAACTGATGACTGTGGCTTGTATCGTGAAGCACATTGAGTGCTATATATATGCAGGCCATTTACAACAGCACTACATTCGACCCTGCATATTCATGTGATGTCCAGCTACAACCCTAAGCAGTGCAACTGTCCCATAATGCTGCTGCTTTTCCTGTTGTTGTTGTTGTTGTTATTCAGTAGTGGTATTAGTAGTATGGAGGTCATCATTTTACAATTCTCTTACAAGGTAAGGTAATCCTACAATTAACCACCTGCTTTGTTCACAATCTGTTGCGAGAAAAACAATCAGTGCTATGGAGGTAATTTCTCCTCACCACATCTGGTTGTTTTTAGTGTTATTGTAAAGCACTCACAAATTTCTGTTTTCTCTCCAGCTGAGAAAACAATCTGAGTGGGTCACACAGGTGAGAGTTGAGCATTGTTCTTGTTAAATTTTGTTGTAAAATGAACATGCAATGGAAAACACAGGATTTGGCATTTTTCTTTGGGTAACTGTAAAAAAAAACAACAAAAAACACATCACATAGCAAATATTGCTTTTCCTTTTGCGTTAAACTTTGCAGTTAAAGGTGACAAAACAGTATGTTAAAAAGCACCGAAGCATGTTTGTTTTTGTTTCTAGTGTTAAGCCAGGGAACAGTCACTGCAGCACGTACCAATGAACGGACCCAGCTGCAGGTTATCAGGCCTGAAAAACTGTGTATTTGCTCTCTGAGATTTGCAATGAGGCTCTGACTGGAAGTCATACACAGAACAAGTAGCATGTAGGGCAAGGAGCACTGGGAAGTTAATCTGCAGGACTTAGTGGAAATGGTGTTTGAAGTTTGGTTTCTGCTCTAACAAAGAGGATGTGGACTCTCTTCATTAGGGGCACAGGGTTGCAGATTATTTTTACTTTACAAAAATAATTATGAAATAAAAAATAGTTTGGATGTACTTTGCACTTGTAGACATATTGGTATATATTAGCAGTTTTCAGATTGCATTTGGTTCGTTTCTGTACACCAGCCAAAGAGTCTGCAGGTGATCTGAGGCTGCAGTCAGGTTTTTGCTTCAGGTTTTCATCATCAATGCACCATCCCAATTTTGTTAGTAACATAAAATTATTATTTTTATTGTTTTGTTCTTGTGATTGGTCATTTCCTGATGGTGTCCTTCACCCCCTCTCATCCACATCTACCATTAAATCCCAGTCATGGGTGTTCTGACTCCTCGCTGTGATACACCTTATTACTGATCAGTGTCAGCGACATATGTTTATCTGTTGTGTCAAATGAATGTTGATCCCTTAAAGTCAGTTCAGGCATTTTTCACAACAAAGACTTCTTTGGTTTCTTGGCACAAAGGAGAGAATTAATAACAAGAAAAACAAAATGAGCAGCTTGAAAAATTCTCTCTGTAAGGCCAGAATTTCACAAGTGGTAAATACCTACTGTACTAAAAGGGTAATAAGGAGGTCGGGGTGACTGGATGGGTCAACAGACCATGGGACATTAACACAGGAAACTGCTGGTCATTTTCAAAGTAAAAGTCGACTATTTTTCATTTAAAAGGAAAGTTGAGAGAGCCAACTAAATCTAGTAAACAAGATTCTTTTTGTATGTGTGCATCCGTGCCAAACTGGCAGCAGGATTTAGTCTTCTACAAAAGCTGGGTACAAACAAACATTTCTGATACAGACTTGACTTCTTTATTTTTATTTCATTTTATTTGAAATTAGACATGTTTGCACCATATCACTGTGACCATAAGCACATCAGGAAGTTCATTGCCATAATTAACCACACTCAAAAAAATGTTTATGCTCAAAAAAAGCTGACCTTAATATAATTACATGTAAATTTTCCATGTAATTTTCTTACATAAGTACAATGAAGAACGTCAGTGGAAATTAATGGAATCTAGTCAAATGAAATTTACTTGATTGGCATACACTGAGCTTATAACAAGCATATTTTCTTAAAAAAATTATTTGAATGAATAAACCTTTGATTTTATATATTTCAGGTGCATTTTACTCAAAATTATTGCTTCATGGTTATGAGAACAAACAATCATTTTTTTGACCGTGACATCGACTTCATGCAGCCCTGACACACTTTCATCTCTGTGCATCTCTTTGCTTACCCTCCTTTTTACACTGCGGCTCAGCTCGACAACGGCTCAGGAGAAGAGCGTCACACACACAGTGTCCAAGATTATTAGGCAGCAACCTTTCTGCCATCTGTTCAACCATCCAACAGAAAACTACAAAGGTGTGCGCGCACACACCTCCTCCACCCTGCCAGCTCTGGTTAAACTCCATCCGACTGAACACATTGGCTCAGATCCACAACTGACCCAGAGGCCGTTAAGGAACCTGCATTTGACATTTCGCTACGGTGCACCCAAGTGGTGCCATTAATATTATTTGTAGCTAAAGTTACATTACAGCTGACTTTTGTGTATACGGTAGTACTTTTGGTTGAAACGAGCGGTGCACCTGGGCAGTATACCTTTACTTTCAGTATATGGTAGCATCTTCCTGCTGTTTGCTTGTATTTTCTTTAGCCTAGCCTACACTAAAGAGGATTCCTATGTCATGGCAACAAGGTAGCTCTGTCAGGTTACCGTGCTGAGCCCCACCAGTTTCTCACTATAAATTAGCCTACAGCAGGCAATATGTTTGTTTCTGCTGTGTTGTTAAATTTCATTCTGCACTAGCTTCTTTCCGCTTTTAGTATTAGATGTAGGAAGTCAACAACTGTTTTAAACCTTGTATTGAAGAAAAAAAAAGACACCGTGGTGCTGTTTGTCCTACCAAACAGTATGTTTTTACAACTCTCATCTAACACATGCATAGATATTCTGCAGAGATTTGTAATTTTCACAGAAATCTATTAAATATTAACATGCAGGATTTAACAGCAGCAACTTTGGAGGTGTGTTCAATCGCTTGTTATCACTAAAGCAGACGCATTATGACCACACGCTGTCAGTGCTCACTGCTGCTCACTGTTATATAACTGAAACTACCACTTTCATTGCAGTTTTAGCTCAGTGGGTTACTAGTTCTCAAAGCCGTGCCTTCAGTGTTTAATGGAGCACAGATGGACAATTCATCACTGATAGGCTACTGATATCAAAATGCCTGCATTTAACTGCCTTGTGAGATCATGGACATTAATATAGGCTTGCTTTTATTAAACCTCTCAAATTACTGACTGCTACTGCATTACCTTTGTAGTAGCAGTAGTAATCTGTATGCTGATTATGATTTAACCCGGTGTGGATTATGATGTTGAAATGGAAAATAAGAAATCTGGTTCCATTAGAGGTGGCCAAAATTACCAAAAAATGAAGGGAAACCACTCAAGTCTTCCTACAAATATATGTAGGTGTCTATGTGGTATCTTTCTTCTCAACTGAACCAGTATTAGAGTTAAATCGCAGAAATGAAGACATGAAAATGGGACTAATGGGGCTCTCTGAAACAATCAAACACAGACTTCTGCTGCAGTGGCCGAAAAGTGGAGGGAACAGAGAACTGGCCTTCTGCCTTCTTTTTATTGCTCTTCATTTCTAATAGGCCGAACCAGATGTCACCTGAAGGGGGAGAGCACAAAAAAACACTAGCCACGGATCATTTGCACATCATTGCCAGCAGGGGGAGGAAGGCACGAATGAGCAAATGAACCACAAGGTTGGAAAGGTGGCAAGCAGCAGGTCATGTGACCATGTGTCCTTCTGCCATCTGTCTGCTGTGTCTTCTTAGTATCAGGTGTTCATTGCAGTCAGTAGTTGTAGTAGTGCCATTGGATGTGAGTGACACATTTTGGTAAATAGATGAGGAGAAATTAAAAAATATTTTTCCTCATCTTTGGCACCCTTGATGACAACCTGGGTAGCCTATACCTAATATATTCCCATGTCTAAGAGACTGACGGGTGACAAATTAAAGGCAAAGCCATTAAGTGTTTAAAGTGTCTGACAGGCCATTATGTAGGACAGTTTTAGGACGCATTGGTACAGCATGTTACTGGAAATCTGCTGGTGGCATTCTTGTGACTACAATATGATATGATTCATATCATTTTCATACCCATCGAACCATTTAGTCCCCCCCCCAAATGAATAGGACATTGTCGTTCTGGAATTACTCCTATTAGGATAGGAATGTTTCATTACACAGTAAGGACCAATTTTGTGACCATTTCAAGTGACCCTTACCTTTTGAGTGGAGCCAAACCACCAACCAAGATTCCCCTTACAGCATGACGGGTCAGTTGCTGTGTTGTCGTCCCGTTTGCTGTTTATGGTCTCTGTATGCTCCTTTCTTCTCTCTTCTCTTTTCCCTAACTGCCCAACCATTTGCAGCCCATGACTCTGCAGGAGGCATCTTGCTGTTAAAAAGGAGGCCTTCCTCTCCACTGTTGTATGCTCAGTCGAGGATCGTAATATCTTTGGGGTTTTCTCTGTAAGGCAGGATTTAAACTTTGTTTCAGACATAGACGAGAACAGCTTCAGACACCACAAACATGTAGTCATTCCTGTTGCACTTTGTAGTCTGCCTAAAGGGTACATGCGTAATTGGGGTTTTAGTATAGTATCTCTGGCAGCCATGCGGATGTCCATGCGGAGCCTTTTAGGTTGAAGCTTGGACCCAAGGGTTTAAAAATACAGTAGTTGCAGTTGCAGAAAATGTAAAATGCTTTTACCTTGCAGTATAAAGCCCTTAGAGAAAACTATTTTTGTAAACTGTTGTGCAGAAAAGCACTGATGAAAACTCGCATGAAGTGATTTACAATTGTCAAGACACCAAGGCTTCCAAACATGCCAAATATGTCAGGGTAAACAATAGAAAATGTGCAAAAAATGATGCACGAGACAGCTGGAACATATCCATTTGATTTAATGGTGCAGCTTCAATCAAGCAGTGAAAGATACAGAATATATGTGATACTGTCACTTAAAAATAAATGAAGCTCTTCAAAAATGCAGCTCTTTAAAAACTAGGTTTCAGGTATGGAGCGTTTGCTACAAGATGGAATCTGAGCATGTCTGTGTTTCCCTACAATGTATACAGCACTGGGAAATATATGATAATATAGCTGAGTTTGCTGACAGTAAAAGGGTCTGGATTCTAGTCACACAGAGCAGTAGTGGTTGACATCTTGGCTAAGAAACATATCCAATATGATTATCCCATATAGTTCTAACCTTGGCAAGGTTAGCATGTTAACAAATATCCTCTGGCTACTGCAGATATATTTTCCCGCCTCTCCTCCCCATTGTATTCTTCTCAGAATCTTGCACTTCTCCCTTCAATATATTTTCCTCTCTTGTCATCCCTTTTCCCTGTTTCTCCACTCTCCACAGTTCTATTTCTCTCGATTTCTAATTCTTCTCTCCTTGTCCTCCTTTCCTTTTATCTCTCCCCATTTCGACTCTCTATTTATTCTTCCTTCCTGTCCCTTCCTCCCTCGTCTTCTCTGTCATTTCTCATCTATTCCTCGTCCATCTTTTTCCCTTTTGCTTCCGCAGAAAAATCCATCAGAAGTGTGCGATGTTGAAACGCCAACCTGCCGCAGAGTTACATAAATCAAACACTCCCCCCACGTCAAAAAAGAAAAGAAGAACTCCTCTTTTCCCTGAAAGTGGAAGAACAGCTTTCAGTCCTGTAGTGGCTACAGAGGTCAATTATGGTTGGCCATCAATTTTACACACACTTAAATGGAGTGGTGGTACAGGTCATAAAACACTCTCCATCTGCTACATACATCAGTCATCTTTATAACTGCTGGCACTACCGCTCACTTCCTACATTTCTCCTCCTCCAGGCCACATTTTCAGCTGCTCCTGGACATGTGGTGTTATGAAGACATGGGCAGAGGAGGGTGGAGAATTATAATTTTAATTTAATTTATACACAGAATTATCAAATTTTTCTTAAACTATTTGCATAATCACTTCTTCCTCCTTGTGCACTTATTCACTTAGTTCATTTACTCATTCCACTACATGCCTACTGTATTTTCTTCATCAGTGGGTCATAAATAATTCATTTAAACAATGTTCTTATTGACATTTTACTTGTCAAAACTGTTTGGTGCTTGCATAAATTGAAATGAATTCACTCACTCTTACTGTTACAAATACAGAAACAGATTAAGCCATGTATTTGAAGGCGAGTGCATCTCTAATATTAATCTGGTTTTCAGTCACTGCCTCCATTTCAGTTTGACAGAACAGTACTGCAGCTCTTGGTGAAAAATCCTGATTAACATCTTTGGACCTGAGATTCCAAAGACTCTACATCATGAAATTATGAAAATTATTGCACGGGCTCAAACACTTTTCACAAATCATTGTCTGTGGACGCAGTTCACTGTGCCATCCACAAATGCAGGTTAAAGCTTTATCAAGCAGTATGACAAAAAAAGACCCAGGACTGTTGAGCAGCTAGAATCCTCTGTCAGGTAAAAAAAAATAAAAATAAAAATGGAACAACATTCCTCAGACCACCAAATGGTCTCCTCAGGTCCCAAATGTTTATGGACTGTTGTTAAAAGAAGAGGGGATGCTACACAGTGGTACAGTAAACATGGCCCTGTCCCAACTTAAATTAAAAATGACCTTATTTTTTTCCCGTGGCACAACATGGTACAATTTTTCAATTTAAGCATCTGATATGTTTTCTGTGTTCTATTGTGAATGAAATATGAGTTTATCAGTTTTGTAAACCTGTTCTGTTTTCCTCCTGTAGGCCCACCACCCACAGGAGGCATTGTAGGGGTTGGGTGCAATTGTGTGTCAGTCGGTGGCCAAGGGTGGAGGCCCTGGCTGACCGATCCCCAGCTGTCGCTGGCTATAGGGACATGGAATGTCACCGGTCTATTGTGGTGAAGAGGGAGCTTTTGTTTTACCGGTCGATCTATGTCCCTACCCTCACCTGTGGTCATGAGCTTTGGGTAGTGATCGAAAGAATGAGACTGCGAATAAAAGCAGCAGAAATGAGCTTATTTCAAAGGGTAGCTGGCCTCTCCCTTAGAGATAGGGTGCAGGCCTGCACCCATTCAGGAGGGATACAAAGTAGAGTCGCTGCTCCGCCACATTGAAAGGAGCCAGTTGAGGTGGTTCGATCATCTGACTAGGATGCTTCATGGGCGCCTCTTGTGTGAGGTGTTCCGGGCATGTCCTACCGGTAGGAGGCCCTGGGGTAGACCCACGCTGGAGAGATTCTATCTCTCAGCTGGTCTGGGAAAGCCTTGGGGTCCCCACGGATGAGCTGGATGAGGTGGCTGGGGAGAGGGAGGTTTGGGCTTCTCTGCTTAGGCTGCTGCCTCCGCGACCTGGCCCCGGATAAGCAGAAGAAAATGGATGGCTGGATGGATAACTTAGAACTTCACATTTTGGTATCATTAACAGAGAAATTACAATAAATCTGCAGTTTACATCTCTGTACTATGATGCTTTCTTTGTTTGTTTTGCAAACCTGAAGACTCTGTAGAGAAACAGAACACCAACTCATCAGCCAAACCACCTGCCCATCCACCTACTTATCAAGCAATCAACCAACCAACCCACTCAACCACCAACTAACAAGTTAACCCATCTGCCTACACGTTAAACAGTTAACCATCCACCAGCCAGCCCACCCACTTACCAATAAACCATCCCATCAACTAATTAACCCACCTGGCCACTCACCAACCAATTACCCAACTCATTCAACAACCAATTGAACCAGCAACCTGCCCACCCCCCAACTTGCACAACAACCAACCCAACTACCTGCCCACCTACTTACCTACTATTAAATTAAATAAAGCCACCTCCCCATCCACCAACCAACAAGCCCAACCACATTCAAACGACCAATTCACCTGCCAACCAGACACAATCAACACAGCCAGCTACCCACTCATTCACTAAATCATCATCCTATCAACCAGTTCACTCACTGCACTCTGTAAATAAAACAACACAATTGTTATTTTTTTTCTCTTTTATTCTTTTAAATGCGTGCAGCTTCCTACCAGGGTGTATGCGTTTAACAGCAACAACAACAAAAACAAAAAGGATAGGGCAGAATATCTGTTCCTTAAGTCAGGGATAAGTGGGTAAAATAAACCTTTCAATGAATAACTCATGGCTACATTTCATCTGATTTTATGCATTAGATCACCTGCTGTCAGCAAACATCAGTCATATATTGTTTTTTTTTTTTACATTTTTACATCAGACTCCAAATAGTGCTTTCAGCTTTGAATTATTTAGTTCAAGTCCTTTACTCAATAAATCTTTTATCTTTTACCTTGACTTCAACAGGCTTTTATTTGACTGCTGAAAACCATCTTTGTGGCCAAGTCTTGTAACCACTGACTGTAGCTTCCAAATATTTTAAATGTTCTTAGTTTTCTTTTGATGGTTTTTCTTTTGAATCGTTCATCTTTCTAATTAATGCTTAGCACCCTCTGTTTTGTATCCTGGTAAATGCTGTCAAAGTCAAACAAATATTCTTAGCTCCTCAGCACTGGTTGTCTTGATAATACAATAATATACATCATACTTTGTAAAGAGATTTATAGTATAGATTTACCATATGTGCTTTTTGGTTTGCTGGGTTACAGTTTCAATGATTTCCTGTTACAGCTTTTCCTGTTTCCTGGTTCTGCGTGTTGTAGTAAAACCATTTTAAAGATGAATTGCAAATTCCAAAAGACAGAAAAGCACAATCTCACATATCGTAATGCACTCTAGTTTTTTCCAGTGGTTAAAATTTTTACTCTAACAGCAAATTTATCAAAGATGAGATGTCACCTTGAAATCCAGGGGGCCTCTTGATGTTTCTCATGGGAAGCTTTTCACAGCTTTTTCAAGACATAGTTGGCAGTTTCCCGGGAAAACAACAATGATTTTTAAAACACAACAGTTTCCCTAATATTGTTCAGCCTGCTAATTGAATTCCTCTCCTAAGGTTTAACTTTGTAATAGTTATCACTGAGTGTTCAGAAAGTTAATTGTTTTCTCTATCTGACCTTGGTTTAACCTTAGGAAATTAAAAGTTCTTTGAGGATCTAATAGTAATGGGTTAGAAGGTTATTAAAACTGTTTTTAAATGTGTGTACATAACTGTAATTCACCTCGTATTGGAGAACTTTAGGAAGAAAAGAAGACCAGGTTCAGTGAGTTTAAAATTATTACTTTCCGTTTCGACATCTGGACATTTTTCTGACCACAAAATCACCAAATCACTGCTCATCACGTTTTTGTTTGCATTCAATACATGTTTTTTTTGTTGTTGAATGCTTTGTTTTAATGTTTTGTTCCTTATACATACTCTCAGCACTCTGTGTATGCATTTTTAAGTCTACTTCTGACAGCAAAATCACAAGAGGCTTTTTTTTTTTAAAGACTGCTGCCAACGCTACTTCAAAGCCTGTGTTGAGTAGTGGCACTGAAGTTGTGATCAATTCGGTTCAATCTGTTGGCATAATCTTGAAGGTGCTTTGCTCTTTAAGAACAAAAGGATGAAAAAAAATTTCAAGCACAACCCATGCCTTGGATGTATGAACACACTCCAGCTGCGGAGTAACATGTAGACAACTGAAAAACAAAGGATGTAAGAGGAACTTCAGGTGCCCTTGTGAAGGGCATTGGCATTGGCTTCTATAAGCTTATCTTTATGAAACTCTCAGGGTTGTTCACTGTTGTTTATGCAGGTTTGAACCCTGCACAAAGATGCTAATCTACTACATGATAAGCTCTGATATTCTTGCATGTTGAAAAATGATGCTATATTGGTACCTACTGTGTTAAAAATTGATGAGAAGACATCCTGACCTAGCATGCGTATGGGATGAGTTGAGAATGGGAAGTTATGTAATGTAAAGGATCTAATGACCCAGCCCCCGGATAAGCGGAGGGAGGACGGATGGATGGATGGATCTGCTGACTTCATCGCAAAGGAAGGTAGTAAGTTGTTTTGCCTTCCTGGTCCTGAAGGAAAATTGGGCTTCATCTCCACACCTGATTTGCAGATGTTTGTTCAGTCTGTAGCTATTGGTCTTTCATTTTGTTGTTGCCTTCATAACTGCTGGTTTTCCTAAAGAAATACCTCCAGATTTTGAGAAATAAACTTGTCAGTATAGTTTTGGATTTTTATTTTAAAGATCAATAGTACTCTCTTATTTAATATACAGTTCAATACTGTGCAAAAAAAGAAAAAAAAAGAAAGCAGTTGCCAATCAGATGTTTTCAGTTGGTATTATTGCATGGTTAATCAAAATCTGATGGTATATTTTTACATTCATAATTCCATCAATTCTGGCAAGATCCCCAACACCACTTGGCTTCTTGACAGCCACCCTTCCACTGAGACCATTTCTGATGAGGCTTCAGTAGATCAGTCAACTGAAGGGCCAGTTGTAACTCTCGGGTCTTTTGTCAGGACTTTGCTATATTTTTTTTCCTGTTTCTTAAGGACATGATTTTCAGACACTGTTCATCTCTGGCAGTTTTTAGGCCCACCTTGTTGGTGCAAAAACACTATTTTATGCCTGTCAAACTAGTAACAGTGTCTAAAGATTCACTTTAAAATTAGTTCTTTGCTAAGTTGTCTATTAGGCATAGACACCACACTTCTCATTCACCTTTATTTACTTGTTTATACTTCACTCTGTATTTAATCATTATTATTAATCTCTGCCTCTCTTCCACAGCATGCCTTTTGTCCTGTCTCTCTCCACTCAGCCCCAACCGGTCGCAGCAGATGACTGCCCCTCCCTGAGCCTGGTTTTGCTGGAGGTTTCTTCCTGTTAAAAGGGAGTTTTTCCTTCCCACCGTCGCCAAGTGCTTGCTCATAGGGGGTCGTTTTGACTGTTGAGTTTTCTCTGTGTTATTGTAGGGTCTTTACCCACAATACAAAGCGCCTTGAGGCGACTGTTTGTTGTGATTTGGCGCTATATAAATAAAATTGAATTGAATTGGTTCATCCTTTGATTTAGAAGCATTTCTTAATGTAGCCCACATACTACCCTACTGTATGAATGGGCCCTGAGTTCATTATGAACAGTAATGATTACTTACCCTTGAGTTCCTAAAATCACACTGTATTACCGTACATGCTATAATATCACACACAGACACTTTAAGATTTAAAATAATAATTCCCCAATTTAATTAGAAACAATCTCAAACAATATTTCTTCCCTCAGGTCTGTTAACCATTCAAAAATATAAAATAAAATCAATAGTCCACAGTAATAACCACCAAACTCGTTGCAGGCCTGATTCGGGGCTTGGGTGCGGTGAGACCAAAAACTTAGGGGTCGTTTCACTCACTCACTGTGAGCAAAGAAATAAACAAAATGGTACCTTATGCCAAATATGGCGATGCAAGAGTTCAGTCACACGTGGTCCTTCCACGAGCAGGAATGAAGCACAAGGGCATACCCGTCGATTTGTCGCCTTCCCGCGTTGCCAGAGGAACCCTGAGCTATCGGTAGCTCAGAGCGCTATCTGGGTCTTTCCTCTCGTCTCTGCGCTTGGAGAGTTAGCCTAAGCTGTTACGATGAGCTGTGTTAGCTAGCCGCAGCTTTCAGTCAATCAGCGCCGCTAATTAGCACTCGCTTAGCCAGCGAGCCAGCTGCGATAATTGAGTCCAGCCACTCTTAGAAGCTATACTGCACCTCGTGGAAACCTTTCCTCCTTCCGAACATCTCGCCGACGTCTGACACGGAGTAGAATTTTAACCAACAACAGAATGAAATACTTTCACTTGATTAGCCAAAGTTAATCACACACTCGGCTGGGGTCCCTCGTTACATTCACGCTCCTCTCTCTCTCTCTCTCTCTCTCTCCCTCTCTCTCTGCACTTCCTCCATGCACGGCCACACCTCCACCAATCAGATGTCAGCCCAAAGAACAGGTGACAAACAGAAATCTCTAGGAAATTAGATTGATCTCCCTTTACAATAAACAAATAAAATAAACAAATGAAATAAAATACTTATTGCAGATTAATAATTTTAACACACAAACTTTGAAATTGCAACATTCATTCACATAAATGACTGTAACCCACATTCAGTCAACTTATACATATCCATTTCCTACAGGGTTACATTATGTTTGAGTGATTCACTGGCCATTTTAAAATGTTTAAAGTGGTTTATAATATTCATATTCAAGAACTGTACTGAAAATGAGGGAAAAACCTGCCAATGTCCAAAGAAAAACTTTGAAAGACCTTCAGAGAAATATTGTTCAAGGCTACGTTAAAAAAAATTACAAGAAAATCTGGCTCATTGGAAACAAAATATAAATAGGGTCTGGATCACAACTATGCAGAGAGACCCAAGAGAGCATCTTCAGCTGTTATCTGAGAATAAAGACTAAACAGGTCATGTTTGTAAATGAGAACCACAACCATTTTACCTGGTAAAGTAAAGGTTTTAAAAAACAAACTGTACTAAAACTTTTTTTACAATCTGATTTTTGTAAAGATGAAATAAGAGACATATAAAATGTTGATTTGTGAGCTTTCATAACCTTTAGAGTTTTGGGTCCATCTACTAAGGTGAGCCACCTGCTCGATGTAGCTCCATAATTAAAAGCAAGGCAGATATTTTCCATAATGTGAAACTATTAATTTGACTAAGTTTTAAGCACCACTATTCATTTCTGAAAACTGCATCTTAATAAGTGTGTAGACACATGCCTGGAGCTGAGTGCAGTTTCATGATGCCATCTTTCAGTGTTTTCGAGTACCTAAAATCCTCAGATGAGTACTTCTTGTAAGCCATCTGGGCCCTCCATCATGCAAAGATACATAGTACAGCTTGAAACCTGAACAAACATTACGAGGAAGGGTTAGAATGGGAGCTCTTACTTGTCCCTGTTGTTCCCTGAGGGTACTTGTAGCGAGATGTGGAAAAGCCAGATATTGAATCATTCATGTCCTTGTGATTGACTCTCGAGTCCACTGAGGGAAAAGTGCTGGAAGATACACTTTTTCCCCTCCGGTGTTTTCTCGTGGTACTGCATTTGGTCTTGAACTGGAGTTAAACTTCATGAGATTTTATTCATGTATATTGGTTGGTGACCTGTGACCCTGAATAAGTGGAAGAAGATGCATGGATGGATATTGTTGGTGATTAGTAAATTTTGTTTCCTGTTTATATTTCTTGATATTTGTAGCTGTGTGTGCATTGTCAGATACAGTGGGTTGACTGGTTTACACTTTCACAGTGCTCTGACATCAGTTGGCATTCACAGTAGTCACATCCTTGGCCATAAAATTAAAATATAGTTTATATACAGATAGTGGGCGATGTCACTGAGGGGGTTAACAACATATGCATGCTAAATTTAAAGTAGACACCAGCAGCTCCCAAATATAGAAGAGAGGACACAAACTAATCGGAGAGTCCCCATTTAATGCTTTTTTGCAAATCTGTGACAGTCTGAAGTCCCAGACCAGTGACTGCCAGCATATACTTTTCTGCTGGTTGTCTGCCAGGTCTGTACTGTGGCGCTGTACTGAGGTCTGTCTGGTGGCAAAACTACACAATCAGCCACAATTAAATCAGTTGTCTAGTTTACTTTTGAAACACTGCAGTTGGCCTTGTATGGATGTTTGGGATAGCTGGTTTGCTGCTGTCTTAGAGATGGTATTAAAACTTGGTGTATATGAATAACCACAAAGTGTGCACTTTACCCTCACGTCTTACTTCAAATCCCTCCTAAAGTCTTGGGAACTTTAAGAACAAATACTGTCTGCCCCTCGTAAGTTTATACAATCTAGAGAGCGAATTTATTTCATTTAAAAAAATATGTAGCACAGAGCAGGTATCTCCCCTTGGACAGATTCATGTGTGGAACATCTGTTGTGTTCACTTTGCAAGAAGTTTTTGCTCATCTGTGAACCAAAACTATTTAGAGGACATAAAATGACATGACAAGGTGCCAGAGGGGCTGAAGCACATCATAGTAGGAGAGGGGGGGGGGAAAACAATGAGCCTTGTGTACACCCCCATGCTCCCAAAATGAACTTTGCCAAGTGCTGTCTACTTCCACTGAAGCAGAGGCGCACAGATGATTGTCACTTCTATTTGCATCCTGGAGTATTTTTCCACACCATGCCAACCTGTTTAAAGTGTAAATCTCGAACCCCTAACCTCCCCAGATTTTTGAGATTGTATTTTCAAATAGGTTAGGCCAACACAATGTGCTATCAAAGTCCTTCTAGAGTCAAGTTTTGCCATTGAACAGCTGGAAGTGCTTCCAGGCATTTATAACTTTTATTTCAATGGTCACTGGAGCACAAAAATGTTCACTTGTCGAATCTGATTTAAAAACTGTTTCTTAGGTTTAGCAACTTCTCTCAAAATACGGTTTATAAAGCTTGTTTCTGCTTCTGCTACATGTGCACACAGTTACACGACACTGAGCTTCGTTAGTGGCCATATCCAGAGAGCTAATTTCCATGATAAATATTGTGATTCAAAAGAGTGATACTTTCAGAAAAATCAAATGAAATGAAACACAAAGATAGTGTTAAAGGCTGAGATCACAGGACTAGAGAGGTACAGTTAAGATGTGATGTTGCTTATGCTGCCACAGGCCTGCTGTAATCATTTTACATGCTGTATATTTCGCCGACGCCAAGCCAAGAATATACACAGCAGAGTCTAAGAAGCTATTTGGCATCTTCACTCAAAACAAGGTAGAGTTCCTTTTCAGTTTAATCCACTGTGTACATGAAATGTAGCCAGAAGAGGAGAAATACTGGAAGCGGAAACCGTGAAGACAAGAGCTCATTACTAAAATAAACACTCTTCTCTTCCGTGTCTTCGCTTGTCTTTGTTCAATCTTTTTCATGCATGAACACCGGCGAGGTTTTGTTCTCTTCATTTGAACCGATTGTTTATGTGCTGTTGAAGATAAAAGTTAGGTAGGCTCTCCCGGCCTCCCAGGGGCTACACTCATGAAGTGTTTCCAGGCAACCTCATTTAGCAGCTGTAAAAGCCCAGCAACAAAAGACATGAACCATAATCTGGAGGCAGTTAAAGAGGTGAAGAGTGGAAGAGAGAGTGATGGAAACAAGGAAAGATTAGAGCGCACGTTGGTGCTGTGGGTTGCTGTTATGTGGTCGTGTTGCATTTGGACCCCTCATGTATTAATTACCAAACTATAATATTTACATCGAGAACTTTATGATTTTTAAAGTAAGACAGTGAATCACCAACACACACACACACACACACACACCCCTCTGGAAATATATTGTTAAAGCGACTTCTTGAACTGTGGAGGAATATATGTAATGGAAATCAGTAAAGTTGTTTGAGATTCAAACTTCTGGGAAAAGTCAATGTTGCTAATATTCCTTTAAAGTCAGAATGTTTTCCCTAACTTTAGGATGTTCTGATCTAGTGAATCTTCACACAGCCAACACGTGTCTCACCAATCAGTCAATCACTGCCATGCCGCTGAGATGAATCACACATATCATGACATCTCTAATCCTGTGATCAGTGTTGGAATAATTGCTGCCTTTTAAAATATATAGGCTTTACTGCGCCATCCATCGCTTTCCACTCTTTCTCTTTGAAGCTTTAGGTTGGAAAAAAAATATGACTACTACTTTTTTAAATGTATGGAAAGCTTGCCAGTGAAATAGTTTAAATTCGGGGTTGCGAGGGGGGCTGGAGCCTATCCCAGCTGTCACAGGGCGAGGGGCAGGGTACATGCTGAACAAGATGGCAGGACTTAATTTTATGAGCCTCCCAAAGTATGACATATTTCAGCATTTTGCAATTGTAATGAAGTGTTGTTAGTCTAACCCAAACTAAAAAAAAAAGTACGAAGGAGGGAAAGGTGGACAGAATTACATTCAGAACCTTTTTAGTGTGAACCAATGCTACTTATTTTTCACACTTTGAATCAATGAGACTGAAAGCATCTGCAAGATCACACAGACTTGATTAAGAAAGCACCATCTTGCTACTGATGAATTCTTAATGGATTTTTGAAGCCTGTGGGGAGCCACCACATGTGTCTGCTGGCATATAAAGAGAGAGCCAGGGAGAAGCTGAGGAAAACACACATGCAAGTATACAACTTGCATATGAAAATCTTATTTGGAATGAGTTGTGAAAAGGACGAATCAGGTTATAAGTCAGGTCGTAGTGGTAAGTGTTAATGGCATTACCAAAACAAGGATGAAGACACTGGATTGAAAAGTGCTGAATTGGCAGGAGTGAAACAGCCCTCGAGATGTAACTACTGTGCCAACCCAAGAGACTACATCATAAAGTCATGTGATTTTCAATTAAGAAACCCTGAGAGCCTGTAGAAGAAAATCAATGCAATCATGGTGACTGGAAGGAATCATAAATCGATGGGAGGAGTCTGCAGGACTGTGAAACGTCGAGGTTTGAAGACAGTGCCTCCGCAGAGACAGGCTCTAGCGGAATTAACACACAGACCATTAAACACCAATTACAATCCAATTACTCCACAATGACATCATCAAAAGGAGTCCCTCATCCAGGGATCGATGCATGCCAGTCACCACAGAAATCCTGGGATTTCTTAGCATCCTAGAGGGTAACACCATGACAGCAACAATGGGTAAAGGACTACAAGCATCCTGTAGTGATAATAACCAGTTGGGTACACTATACCTCCCAAGAGATTAGTACAAATACACACAAATGGTGTGCATATGGCGTGTGTGCATTCGTATCTGGAACTCCTCCAGTTTACTCCTGTGGGTTTGAGCTTTTTAATTGGACACATGGGGATTGAGGGCCTAATTAATGGAATCAGAGCTACTATGACCTGTTATGTAAATGGGTCCATTAATATGTGTGCAAGTTTCATTTAGACTAAATTCACAGCTCCATGCATCCTGCATCTCCACTCTCTCCTTTGCTCTTCACCTGTTAACTATTTTGTCTTAATGTAGAAAAGTCTCTCTCTTTCCTTGTTTGCCTTTTTTGCATGTTTGAAAGGTTGTGAAAAAATAAAACTGATGTTTTCAAGTCACCATCTTCAACTTCCCTCTTCATAAAATAAAATAAAAAACAAAGAAAAACATGCGATTTCATGCTATGAGAAAAACAGTAGAGGCATAAATGGACACTGACACCACTAGACGCCAGTCTAGTTGTGGTAGAAATGCTTAGAACCAGTTCTAGATTGGGTACTGGGAAAGTGTCAGTGGAAATGGAATTAAAGATACAGTCAGTCATTTTTTTTTAAAGTTATTTTAATGGAAAAAAATAATATTGTACTCATAAATATACATTGATCAGTGTGTAATTACATCTCCCAACAAAGTGATGCATTCTCATAAACTTATAATTAATACATTAAAATTACATAGGAGTGGGCACCAGTTTGCAGAAGCTGCCACGTTCCCCCACCATATTTGAATACTGTGGCCGGGAAGAACATCTCCCTTCTGAGATTTTATGCATGTGGCTAAAGACTGACTACAGATTTAGTATGCCAAAGACGGATGAAAACTGTGGAGGGACATTTAAATTTTTGTCTGTACCTTCAGACTTAAGATATGAAGCATCATACCTATGTTTTGGGATCTAAGAAGGAATCCCTTCACCAAGGAAGTGAAAACACCAAGGAAAGAGAGAGTGCCAAAGCATCATCTCTTGAACTGAGCTCAGGGCTCTACCACACAAAAACGTGCATAAACATGCTTATTTACAATATTATTGTCAGCAGATTAGAAGTGAGCTTCACTGACTCATTGACCTGTATCGGACTGCTTTCACAAAGTTTTACAGCCTCTTCCAGAGTGAATGAAGGTGGATGCTTTTCACCTGACCTTGACAGCTGAGGTAAACAGTGGACTGACAGCCTACACAACAGGAAAAAAAAAAACTATTACTTCACTGTCATTTTGCTATTTCAGTGCCCTCAACAGATGAAGGGTTTTCACAGTTTTTGAGGTGATTCAGGGGTGATGAACTTGAACTGGGAGGGTTAAGAAAAAAGAGCTCAGTTTACTGCTGTTTGCAGTCTACTGACATCTAACGGTGAAACGTTTACATGCTGTAAATGTAAGTAGAAGAAAACCAAGGAGATGTTCCTCCCCATAGGTACCACAGGGATCATTCATATTGTAGGCCAAAAGTATATTACTATTGTTAGTTAAGAAAACTACTACCTCACGCCGTGACTTTAATGTCATCATCCTGTGTTCAGGACACTGAAGCTAATTTAGTCACCTGTTAGCAAACACCTTCTTTGGGACATGAAATACCTTTTTAAAAACCAAAAAAAAATCACAAGTGGGGTGTTTACTCACATATTTGCTGAAGAACGAAAGATTAAAAATTTGAAAGGTTTAGTTAAATACAGACATTATTACAGGCATCCAACAAAAACACAACAAAATCGATTGACTACTGGGACAAGGGAACTAGAAATGCTAAATTGCCAGCTCGCTTCTAGGCCCATTGCTAATTTTGTTAATAGTTTTTTCTCACATTGTCAGATTTGTTTTGCATTCATTAAATATGCACAAACAGGCCAATTAAAGCAATACACGAATGCTGTTTTTGTTAATGTTGCTGGATTTTTGTGGCTGAAATCAAACAAGCATTAGCCCCTTTGGGGCTTTGAAATTGTTAATTGCCAATAACACTTTTTTAACTGAAATGTAACCCACAAACACAGACAATGGCGCTTTGGCTCTTTGGAACTGCTTTTCATTTAATCGCTTAATGAACCTGAGATTAATAGATCTAAGCAAACCAGGCATGTCGTGGTGAAATTCAGCTTCTTTTTTAACTCTGTTCAGCTGATTTAAGTCTTCTCCACCTCAGTCTGCTAGAGAAGCAGCATACACAACATCGCCTCACCTTTAGTTGCCACTTGTCATCAGATTTATGAGCTCTCTGCCACCTGTGTCTGTACTTTCAGACTGTTTGTGAAGTTGAATGTTCTTGTAGTTCAAACAAAGCACACTGTGATAGGTCTTCTCTCTAGCTGATTGTAAAAATGACAGTTCCGGCAGGTGGAACCTCTTTTGATGAATGTTTAAATTATCAGCTGAAATGAATCAAACAGCTTGAAATATAAGCTGCACAAAAGTCATTAGGCTACAGGAGGCATACATATTTGATCAGTGTTACATATCTTGTGCTGCTATAAATATAAATACTGTTATGAGGCCAAATTGCAACATCTGTATTTAATACAGGTATTTGTGATAGGCTGTACGTGTTCCATAATATTGATCTATGTGTAACCCGTGCATTTGTCAGGTCTCCTGCAGATATCTATTTACATACCAGGTGTGTATGTTGTCATGGTTGATAGTCACCCAAAGCTCTGTGTCATTCAGTAACTTTGAGTTTGATCTGCTATCTTTATTTATTTATTTATTTATTGACAGAATGTCAAATGTCTTGATCTTCAAAGCTCTTGAATTTTTTGGGAGACAAATAAATAGAATTATTTCACTTACATTTCTTGATAAATGTGGAAGTATATTCTAGTCTGTTTTCTTCTCCTGCGTCACTCCTTTCAGTTTCAATTTAGCTCAGTTCAGTGGTTCATTTCCTGGATTCTTGAGTGATAAAATGAATGAATTCATTACAGAATAATATTAATCAAAATAAAACCAAGACAAATTTACCAAGTTGCTATTATTGGTTCTGCATGCTTTGATTATTTCCCTTTAGTTGTCCAAATCATTTTTCACGTGTCAAAGCAGTTGCATTTTTGCTGGATAAAATCTTGCACACAAACCCCTCTTGTGGATCAATCGCATATTGTTATACAGAAAGTCTCTCTTATAACTTAAAATCTCCTCCACAGCTGTAAGAAGTGGGTGAACAGCTCGATTTTCCCATGATGATAAACGAACGCACTCTACTGGGCTTTTTTTTTTCTTTTCTGACTTTGATATTTTCTCACCTGGAGGCTATAGAAAGGCAGGAGGGATTTAAAGAAATCACTCACATGCTGCTTGAACATAACTGGAACGCTGCCTTGCCTCTGTAGTGGGGCGGGCGATAGCTTACCATCATAGCTTTAAATGTGCACCTGCAGCATTTATGTGTGGCCTGCTGAATGCAACACATTCTTATGCCCTTCCTTTGAGCCTCAGCTGACTGATAGACCACCTCCTGTGATTTGTATAAAATTAACCTCATCTTCCTCTTCTCGCATCTATTTTTCTCTACCTCTGTTTTCTACCTCTACCTTTTGGCCTGAGTCATTTGCAACAACTAAATGTGTGTCAAATTGGGACTCGTGC
>JAMQGT020012382.1:0-88156 GCA_024447675.2 Pterophyllum scalare | reverse complement strand
CGCAAGGGGGCCGAATAATATTGCACGCCCCACTTTTCAGTTTTTTATTTGTTAAAAAAGTTTGACACATCCAATAAATTTTATTCCACTTCACGATTGTGTCCCACTTGTTGTTGATTCTTCACAAAAAATTAAAATTTTATATCTTTATGTTTGAAGCCGGAAATGTGGCAAAAGGTTGAAAAGTTCAAGGGGGCCGAATACTTTCACAAGGCACTGTATTTCTATATTCTTTAAGAAGATTGTGTTCAGGAACTCCAGGCTCTGCTGTTTGTCATGTGTAAAGCTGTTAACACATATCTATCCATAATACATTTGCATCATTCATCACTCCATTTTACGGATAGAGCGATTTGTTTTGCTTATTCAAAGCTTCCATCTCGTGGCGGCTCTTTTTACATCTTAGAACAGTTCAGCCTCTTTTCTCTTTGCTTCTCATCTCCCTGTTTTTTTTTCAGTTCTATTTTGGCCTTATCAAAGGTCATCAGTAAAATATAGAAGTACAGATGTCCATAATGTATCAGCTGGTGTATGAGACACCATTAGTGTCATTTCACATTAGCTGAAATGTTTGCACATATGTCTGTGTACTACCAGATGTAAGCTGAGGTTAAAGGTTAATGCATCAGTGAGTGATAAATGCTTGTGTGTGTGTGTGTGTGTGTGTGTGTGTGTGTGTGTGTGTGTGTGTGTGTGTGTGTGTGTGTGCATGTTCATCTGCATTAGATTTCTCCATAGGGCATTTAATAAGCAGTCTGGGGAGAGAAATGTGTCATGAGTTGGCCAGTCAGAGTCTTGGTAAACAAGATTCACCAACAGCCGCAGTGTTGTCTTCCAGTGGTTTTGTTCCAAACTGAACTCTTTGGTTATAGCTCACTATGGAGGGCTAACTTTTTAAACTTAGTTTATTATGTGGATGGTAAGAACACACAGAGTCAAATGGAAGTGTCAGCAGTTTGCTACTGGCGTAGTAGGTATCTGTAATGCCTCCAGAGATTTTGAGGTGGCGGGATGGCTGATAAATACTGATGTGGACTGTGCTTTTAACAGTTTTCGTAACTACTTGCCTTGTTCAACCTGAAACTGCCAACATCACTTTTACATAGTAGACACGCAAAGAAGGGCACAGTAGTATGATCTGGGACATCAATATCATGGTACACAAACAATAAGAGACTGATTTTAATAGATTCTTTGTTTCTGATATTTCATGGCAAAACTGCAGCAGCACCAGACCCTCTAGTGACTGTTAAACACTGCAGTGAAAGTAATATCTGAGATATTTCTGAGATGGGTTAGCTGCTCATCAAGGCAGGTTTCATTAACAGTTATACAGAAAGTCATAAAAAAATGCACTAGGGGCGATGTGCAGATTCAGTGCGAATATAACCAACAGTTGAAATATTTAGCTGAAATCTACTGATTACATGAAGCTCATGGTGAAGCCAAAGAAAAGGTCAGTACATCAGTTAGGCCTGTAAGATTCATCACCTGTAACCCATGAATGATTGTGCATGATTTCATGGAAATCAAAAGGTCACCAAAGAGAGATCAAATGGAATTGTCATACCTAAATATTTTTCTCATGTGTGATTACAGAATAAATATGCATGTCTTACAGTTACCAAATCCTGAATACAAAACACTGGAAAAAACAGAATCATGACTCATGGCAAATTTAATTATTAGACTAAATGCTGTATAATACCATAAAACATAATGTGCTACATGCAAAGCAGTTATAGAGTTCTACTGTGCAATACAACATTAAACTTATTCTCAGCAAGAGTAAGAGCAATAGTATGGTAGCAGTGGAATAGTATTTGAAAAATATGTATTGCATCCAACTTATAACATTAAAGCAACTTGACTCCAGGGATTTCTCCAATCCAACTTAGCAAACATGGACAGTTTATTTATGACAGATGGCTGTCATAGACAGTCTGAAAACTGCCACAAGAACCCAAAGAAAAACTACCCTTGTGACATAGTTTGCACAGCCAAAAGTTGTTAAATCAAGTCTAATTAAAAAAAAATACTAGCAACAAACAGTGGTGTGCACAGTGTATATAAGGGCTTGGGCAAAAATGGAAAAGGGGCCCCACATGTATTGGAAGGGTATGAATATATGCAGATATGCATACATAAAAAGAGAGAAATCCACACTAGATATAGACATGCATATGTTGATGTCAGCCATTCAAAAAGAGTAAAAGAAAAAGCTTTTGTTCCCATGATATTAAGAAAACGTAAAAATGTAGTGAGATTTCTTGAAGGCTTTCTCATTAAAATGTAGGGATCTTAAGCTCTTTCGGTGAAAGGTCAAAAGCAGCAGAACTTGTGCAAACTAGAGGGTTTGAGCCAACAGTCCTAGGGGGCACTCCCTGGACTTAGAGTAGGTCTAATTGGAGCTTTGCACTTGAATCACTGAGGCGTCCTTCTGTGACATTATGCTTTTCAGTAACTCACACATACACAAACCATGTAGTCTGGCTAAAGGTGTATATCTGCAATCAGAGGAAAGAGGGAAGAAACAATATTTCTTTGAATAAGAATCCACAAAAAAGGTGGTACTTATAAATATAAAGAGCATGCAAGTTCTTCACTCACATAGGATACAGTACAATTAATGCTAAGGTTGCTGATATTAGCACTGTAATTTCTTCATGGTTTTATATGTGTTGTAGTACTGTGCAAAGGTTTTTAAGTGGTCTTGAGACAGTTCTCCAGGCTTTCTGAAGGTCTTTCAAAATTTTTCTTTGGGCACTGACAGCTTTTCAATATTTTTTTGTTTGTTAAACAACTTCACAATGACCTATGAATCATTCAAGCATAAAAAAAGACACTTAACTCATAAACTAATGTGTCTACATATAGCAGACAACTTAGCAAAGAGCCTATTTTCAGTTGTATCTTTAGGTCTTTTGTTTCTAGCAGCCTGTTGCAAAAACACATCATTTGCTCTCATTTCTTTAGTTGAGTCTATGAAAAATACCAAAGATAACAGAGTTTAACATAAAATAGTGTTTCTTCACCAGGAAGGTGATACCCAAAGAGCTATTAGGAAAAAACTTGAGCCTGGATCTCAACATTATTGAAGCAGTGTGGGATCATCTTGACAAAGAACAGAACAAAAGGCAACAAACATCCAAAGAAGAGCTTTGAATGTCCTTCAGGAAGCCTGGAGAACTATTCCTGAAGAATCCTTAAAGAAATGACAAGAAACCTGCCAAAGAGAATTCTGGCTGTGTTGAAGAATAAAGATGACTTTCAAGTTTGTTAGGATTGTACAAACTCTATAATATAAGGAAAAGAGGGGTGGCTCAAAACCTACACACTAAAGTGTGTGTTGCAGTTGATACTGTATGTCCTATTACTATTTGTAATATGTGAGAAAAGCATCATTAGTTAAAATGCTCCTTACATCCACTTCAGTTTCTCAAAA
Organism: Pterophyllum scalare; assembly: GCA_024447675.2. Lineage (NCBI taxonomy): Eukaryota > Metazoa > Chordata > Actinopteri > Cichliformes > Cichlidae > Pterophyllum > Pterophyllum scalare. The sequence continues at coordinate 84,711 of JAMQGT020012382.1, read as the reverse complement.
CTCCCTTTTGCTTCTTCTTCTTTTTACCAAAACATCATACTGGCAGAGTGTACCATCCATAGCTCTGAAAACTACAAAAGTGAGTGCGTATGTGAGCCATGTTTTTCATGCCAAAGCTTAATAGACCAATATCCAATTTTTTATCAAAATTGTTCTTTTACTCCTTGTTCTATTTCCCCTTTCTTCTATTCTCACCCTAACATTTTGCAGGAATTGCATTTCTGTACTTTGCTGTGCTCATCTAAAAAAGCTATTGCTTTGCCATCCTTTTACTGTCATTCCCACTGCTGTGTTATTCCTCTTTCATTCACTTGCTTCCTCCTTTCTGGCATTTGTTGCTCAGCAACATCAAGTGGTATTTGGTGGTACAGAAAAAATAGTGAGGCAGAAACAGCAGATTCATTGTGAGGGGTCTTTTGTCATTCTGGGTCCAAAAGCAAAGAGCTTTGACTGGAGCTATACTGAGGCTGTCGTTCAGTGATTAAGCATTTTGTTAGTTATAATTTCAAAATTTTAAAAAGAAACAAACAACTAACTAATGGGAACCTGTGGAGTTATGGACTATGTGTGGTGCACTGCAGCTCTCATTTGATGGGCAGTTCAAAGCATAACCTTTGTTCTAATGCTCAATGAGTGACAAACACACTGAAATATAGGAGTGCACATTTTTATGAGTTTGTGGCAGTAATCTACTGTACAAGTACAAGATTGTACACCCTCAATGACACTGGGTTTTCTGGGATGAAGTCAAAAACAAATTTTTGGTGAGACAATACAATACAATACAATACAATACAACATTACATGCAGCATAACGTTCTCCATGGCTTCTCCATATGCTTTCATGTCTGTCACATGTGCTCTGGATGAACCTACTCTTATCTGTGAAAAGCACAGGGCACCAGTGGTGGACCTGCCAATTCTAGTATTCTATGGCAAATGCCAGTCAGGCTCCACAGTACTGGGCAGTGAGCACAGGGCCCACTAAAAGACATTGGGCCCTCAGGCCACCCTCATGAAGTCTGTTTCTGATTGTTTGGTCAGAGACATTCACATCAGTGGCCTGCTGGAAGTTGTTTTGTAGCTCTGGCAGTGCTCATTCTGTCCCTCCTTGCACAAAGGAGCAGATACTGGTCTTACTGATGGGTTAAGGACCTTCTACAGTCCTGTCCAGCTCTCCTAGAGTAACTGCTTTTCTCCTGGAATCTTCTCCATGCACTTGAGACTGTGATGGGAGACACAGCAAACCCTCTGGCAGTGGGCCCCACCTGTGAAACCATTCCTGTTTTGGGGGTTGTCTCATTGTTGCCCTTCTAGTGCACCTGCGGTTAATTTCATTAACACCAAAGCAGCTGAAACTGATTAGCAACCCCCTCTGCTGATTATCTGACCAGATCAATATCCCAGAAGTTTAACTGACTTGATGCTATACTCTGATTAAAAAGTGTTCATTTAATTTTTTCTTTTAGCAGTATACAGTACATACATTATGGAAGAGCTCATATGACTCTGCTCTGCTGTGGTGTTACATGAGCATAGATGAGATTATTGTAATAAATAGAGCTGACACAATGTCTATATTACCCAAAGGATATTTTCTGCATTGTGTTCCTATTGGTGTATATTAAAAACATATATGATGATAATAGCAGTTGATCATGAAAGACTGTAAAGCATCATTAATGAAGAGCAGAAAATGAAGGCTATGAATAGGCTTTATATAAATTGATGGATGTAGCCATCAGAATGCTTTGTGGACTGCCATTTTACAGCTTCAATTGCAGCCCTGGTGGGCAATCCACTGTTCCAAAACATTAAAATGAAAAATAAACAAATATGTGAGAACAAACTGCAAATTCTGGCACTTGTATTCAATATACAACACCTGTTGCAGTATTTTAATCACTAAAAACAGCAACATCCCTGCCTGATTTTCACTTTGGCAATGTTTACACATGGCTTATCTTTTAGACCTAAAAGATAAGCCATGCTTATGACAGAGTGAGGGGAGGGATTCTCTAAATTTTAGAGAATCCCTCCCCTCACTCTGTCATCTAAGTGTGCAAAAGTATGAACAGTTACATGTATTTTCCTTTGCAATGCCTTAAGGCAATGTAAAACATTCACAGGTTTTTATGTTTTATTATCTGTGTTGAGCATATTGAGTTTACGCATAATGAAATGTGCTGTATAAATAAAATTCACATTGTCACTTTGATCAGGATGGGTCAGTAATGTTAATCTTTGGGAGGCTGAGGAAATTATTCATATTCAAAGCAAAGGTGCCAACTAATTATCCAATGGGAGCTAATAAACAGTTCAAGATTATCACACATAATTCTGGGACAGTAGTGACAAAGCATTAATATTATGTAAAGCTAGTCAAAACATAAATGAATGAGAAACTAACATTTGGCCACAGCATTTGCATGACAGCATTAGAAGTGTGTTCACATCCACAGCCTTGCCCTATGCTTTCCTAGCAGTTGTGAAGAGACTGAGTGGCTAGTTGTTAGTGCATCTGATTTAACAACTGTCCAGCATTTTGGCTAAACAATGCTGATAAAAAGAAAAAGCTGGCAAGCATAGAGGAGTGCTTGTTTTGCCTTCCAGCTGCATTCTCCTTTAATGATGTGAAGTCATGTGAAAACTACAGTATGAATCCATTGCAATCTTGGTTTATTGGAGCCAGAGGTGATAATACTTGGACAAGAGTGCTAAGTCATCAGCAAATGCTGTCTAGATGGGATAGCAAGGTGTATCCTGTAGGCTATATGGACAGAAAACATAGTGCACTGTCTCTGTTAAAACTCTTTCTCTGGAAAGAGAACACTAAATGCAGTCAAACCCTGTGTGTGCATTCAGTCCTGAAATGAGGTCAGACAATGCAATCAAAATCAGATGTGTGCCTTTGCTCTGGCTGTGCATGTCTTTTAATAGTAAATGCAGGTGGAGTTTTTTTTTTTTTAATAAAACTTCACTTGCAGTTTAATGTTGGGCTGGAAAAAAAGTAAGTTTGCAGAAATAACTGCTATGTGACTTACATTTAACTGCACAACATTTAAGGTTGTACTGATGTATCTTTTGACTGTGAGTCATTAATTTTACTTAGGATGATGTCATTAATGGGAAGTATTTGTCACAACTTTTTTTTTGTGACAACAAAAAGTTGACTACTGTGCAGATTTATTCCCCACTGTATGAAAATAAAGTTTAAATGATACATGTGGAGCATATCTTATTTTACCTTTTCTCTATTCTGATTAGCAGGCTTGGCTTTAGAGAAGGAAGCTGTCACGTATTATCATTGTGAGAAATAAAATAGACTCCTTGAAATGGTATTTTCTCTTCAAACAAAGCTCGAGAACTTGCAATAACAATACACTGATCCTAGTGTGCATAGCTAATTACAATGTACAGAGCCCCAATTAGCTTATACTGATATAATTGGCTCTTGAATGCTGGAAGCTGAGTGGCCTCTAGAGCATGACTCCTCCTTTGTTTGAGACAAATATAGATCTCTTCATTACCCACCATAATAAAACAGGCTTTTGCTTATTAATCAGATTTGATGTTTAAGGTCAGACTTAAGAGTGTAATGCATCCTGCCTTTGTATCTGGCATTAACAAGATTATGCTAATTTAGCCAAAGAATTAGTGTAATTAACTGAAAACCAATTTAAAAGGAATTTATAGTTCTCCTTTCTAGTTAAAGCTAATTTGACCAATAGCTGCGAAATTTACACTCCTCCCTTTGAATTTCCTACAAATAAAGATCTGTACAGTGAAATAACGTGCATAAGCTGTTATCGCATTATAGGGAGTGTGAAAGGGTATACGGTGTAGTAATTATACAGTAATAATGTACACTTAAAATTAGACTTTGGACTTAATCTATTATGAAAGCAAGAGTTATTCAGATTTACTGTTTGCTGTGAAAAAACACAGGACTGTGCAAAAGCCTCTAGCTCACCCTCATTTCTTTATATGTTGCTGGGACAATGGGAAATAGGTGCAGCAATTTGTTCAGACATGTGCAATACATATAAGGCAAAAACAGTCTAAAAGTCAATATTTGGGATGACCACTTTTCTTCAGATGCGTTCCAGATGGTATTGCATGGTAGATCAAAATTCGACTGCAGTTTTCTGGATTCACAATTCATAATTTGTGATACCTCAGCCTTTTATCTCCATCCACCTTCCTTATTGAGTGTTATTTTAATTTCCACATAGATAATGCCACAGATAAACCTGCAGCAAAATTCAGCAGATTGATCGGGCACCACTCACAACAAAGAACATTTTTTTAGATCTTGTTTTTACTTTGAGCCTGAACATTGACTTGCTTTACTGTGAGGATATTTTTATATCTGACCACATGTGCAATCTTTTAAATTTACCTCTGGTCATCATGTAATTACCTCTAGCATTTTTAACATTTTTTCTGCAGATACAACTTCTGCTGTTCTTAACCTCAATTATGCTTTTTTCCTGAACAATTATGTGAATTTCATGGTGTGGTCATTTAATGATTACTTTTTATTCTCTTTTAGACAATGTGGCTCCTTTTAAAACCAGAAATGCCCCCTCTGTGAAATCCTTACCCTGAATGAATGACAGTATTTGCTTTTCAAGCGTAGCTGTTTGAGGGTGAAGTGTTTGTGGAAGTCCACTCCAGGTTCATCTTATCATCTAAGAGAGTGCTTGCATTCTTTTAATAAAAGATGTAAGGGCTATGCATTTTTCAAACTTAATTCATAACAGAGGGGGTCCAAAAGTTTTATCTGACACTATCAGAAACATTGTTATACCTGTATCTCCTGTTCCAACTATTCACTCAAAGGAACAGTTTGAAAACTTTCTTTCCTGCTTTGTTAACGAGATCCAACACCATGCCATAACCGGGCACCAGCCTTACAGAGCTTTGCTCTGATAGCTCTGAATGCTCTCGTCAGTATGGTTGATGAAATGAAATCCTCTTCTTGCCCACTTGACATTTTACCAACCTCACTGCTCAAAAAGGTCATTCACACCACTGGGCCACGCGTTCTTTGGATAATTAACAACCCTTTAACTTCTGGCTGTTTTCCTTCATATTTTAAACAGGCTGTTATTCACCCTGTTTTAAAAGAGGACAATTCTGACCCTTACCTCCCTCAGAATTTTAGAACAATTTCAAAATTGCCTTTTATCTCCAAAATTTTGAAAAGGTGGTGGCCAACAGTTTAGAGGTTCTAATAACATTTTAGAAAAATTTCAGTCTGGTTACCATCACCTGCACTCTACTGAAACATCACTTCTTAGAGTTTCAAATTTTAACCCACAGAGGTGAATATGCAGTTCTTGTACTGATCTTTCTGTTTCCTTTGACACGGTTGATCGTGATATCCTGATTGAGAGACTTAGAACTTGGTCGGGTATCTCTAGATCAGCACTGGATTGGTTCTCTTACTCTCTCTCTCTGACAGGGGCTTTTCAGTTGCTTCTGCTAACTTTGTGCCCTCTTTCTACCATTTTATCTTGTGGTGTGCCCCAAGGTTTGGTCCTGAGACCTATCTTGTTTGCCTTGTCACTTGGACACATCCTGAATGATTCTGAAGACATCTCACACCACTGTGTAACAGATAAAAATATTAATGCTTTATGTGAATTTCATGGTGTGGTCATTTAATGATTCATTTTTAATCTCTTTTAGACAATGTGGCTCCTTTTAAAACCAGAAATGCCCCTCTCGAAATCCTTACCCTGAATGAATGACAGTATTGTGTAACAGTGGTGTGAGATGTCTTCAACAAAAGTTCAAGACCCATCTGCGCAGACTTGCTTTTATTTAGTTTTATCTATTAATGCTTAATGGTTCTATATTATTTTATATTGTAAAGCACTTTGTGACTTTTGCACTAAATAACCATGATTTATTTACTTACTTACTTACTTAAGAATGGCTTCTTGTCAGCCACCCTTCCACTGAGACTATTTTTGATCAGCCTTCAGCAAATAACAGATGGATCAACCGTAGGGCCAGATGCATCTCCCAGGTTCTGTGTCAGGTATTTGCTAGATTGTTTCCTATTTCTTAAGAACATCGCTTTCAGATACTGTTCATCTACCATAAATAGTTTTTTAGGCCTGACACTTCTTCTTTTGTCCTCCACTTCTCCTGTTTCCTCAAAATCTTTAAAGTTTTGCACAGTAATGTATTATTTGTATTGTTACTGGATCTTAGCTGCCCACTTATATCACCAAAATTCTTGTTATATCTAATAATTCAAGCTCAGTAAATAAGCAAAGTCTGCATATTGGAGTTCTGTTGATTTAACCTCATTCACAGTGACCACATAAAGAAATTCAGCTTAATGCACATTTTTCATGCCAACTAGGACTCTTAAGTTTAATACCACACTTACAAAAAAACATCCTGACTGCATCTGATGACATGGGCGAATTATTCCATTGATGTATTCCCACTGTTGCTCACCAGATTCTGAATGATTCATAGTGGTCTGAATCCTTGCAGCAAATATAATTGTCTTGTCTTTCTATATTCTCTCCCCTCTTCAGTCCACTTAGTAGATTTCTCAGTGGGTTTTTTTCCTTCTGTTCTGACATGGAACACTATACGCTACTGAGGTGTGCGTGGACGAGTAATCTCACTACTCTTGTTGCATGACTGGAAACTCTTGGGGAAATGTCAGCTTGCTCATGCTGAAACACTGCTGAATCAGTGTTTATGCAAACTAAAATTCAGCAAAATGTAAAAATGTACTGAAGCTACTTTTTGGCCTTCACACAGGGGGCACTGGCAGCAGTTAATAGTCCAATTTTGATCCCATTTATCAGCAATGTTAGGTGTACTGTGTTCCAAGTAACATGTTACACTGGATGTTAATCACATTGCATTTTTCAGTAACACAGTAATATAACACGCTACAGTTCCAAATTCATTAATCACATTCTAGTTGCATTTATGTTGTTGCTTGCATTACATTGCGTTCTTCAGTTATCTGCATGCCAGGTGGGTAGAATGGGGGGGGGAAACATCAGACCAACGTGTTTTTCTCAACCTGGATACTTGTGCTACAAACAGCTGATTCCATTGGTGTGGCTGAGGGAGGAAAATGGTGGAGTGGTCTAGAGCTTTTCAGGAGCAGTGATATGGACATTACTCATATTTTTTTATCACTCATAAGGACAAGAGCACAATGGTGAGCTGCAAACTGCCTCCAGGACAGAAACAACTGCATTATACTGATAACACAACTTTGGTTCTTTGCAAGCACCTGCACAGACAGCATGCTGCAGCAAAGCTAGCCAAGAATGCAGAGTGATGTTAAAACTCAGTGTATGCTGACCCCAGCCCAACAGCCAGATCCTGACCTTCAACAGGTAACACAAATAGTGATGAGAAGTCAGGGTTGAAGCATTGTTGCCTCATTTTATTTTTTATTTTTTTCTTTAAGCCTGTCATGTCTGGCAGTTTCAGCAATCAGAATCATGATCCGAATGCATTGTTGTACCAAACATTGCTAGTAGTTGCTTTTACAAGAAGAGCTCTATAAGTTCACTACAGGCCACCCTTGTTAATGTTTGTCTTTTTCTTTCTTTATTCATTCATTTTGATTATTGATTATATATGACAGCCAGGTTTGACAGGCAGGAAGGAAAGAGTAAGAGCAGAAGAGAGAGGGAGAAAACAGAAGAAATAAGGGTAGAGAACTAGATACACACACATATATATATATATATATATATATATATATATATATATATATATATATATATATACACAATGCTCAAAAAATAAAGGGAACACTCAAATAACACATCATAGATCTGAATGAATGAAATATTCTCATTGAATACTTGGTTCTGTACAAAGGTGAATGTGCTGACAACAAAATCACACAAAAATCATCAATGGAAATCAAATTTATTAACCAATGGAGGCCTGGATTTGGAGTCACACACAAAATTAGTGGAAAAACACACTACAGGCTGATCCAACTTTGATGTAATGTCCTTAAAACAAGTCAAAATGAGGCTCAGTATTGTGTGTGGCCTCCACATGCCTGTATGACCTCCCTACAACACCTGGGCATGCTCCTGATGAGGTGGCGGATGGTCTCCTGAGTGATCTCCTCCCAGACCTGGACTAAAGCATCTGCCAAATCCTGGACAGTCTGTGGTGCAACGTGACATTGGTGGATGGAGCGAGACATGATGTCCCAGATGTGCTCAATCGGATTCAGGTTTGGGGAACGGGCGGGCCAGTCCATAGCTTCAATGCCTTCATCTTGCAGGAACTGCTGACACACTCCAGCCACATGAGGTCTAGCATTGTCCTGCATTAGGAGGAACCCAGAGCCAACCGCACCAGCATATGGTCTCACAAGGGATCTGAGGATCTCATCTCGGTACCTAATGGCAGTCATGCTACCTCTGGTGAGCACATGGAGGACTGTGCGGCCCTCCAAAGAAATACCACCCCACACCATTACTGACCCACTGCCAAACCGGTCATGCTGAAGGATGTTGCAGGCAGCAGATCGCTCTCCACGGCGTCTCCAGACTCTGTCACGTCTGTCACACGTGTTCAGTGTGAACCTGCTTTCATCTGTGAAGAGCACAGGGCGCCAATAATTGCCAATAATTTCCACCTGTTGTCTATTCAATTTGAACAACAGCATGTGAAATTGATTGTCAATCAGTGTTGCTTCCTAAGTGGACAGTTTGTTTTCACAGGATTTATTTGGAGTTATATTGTGTTGTTTAAGTGTTCCCTTATTCTTTTGAGCAGTGTATATATACAGGGGTTGGACAATGAAACTGAAACACCTGTCATTTTAGTGTGGGAGGTTTCATGGCTAAATTGGACCAGCCTGGTGGCCAATCTTCATTAATTGCACATTGCACCAGTAAGAGCAGAGTGTGAAGGTTCAATTAGCAGGGTAAGAGCACAGTTTTGCTCAAAATATTGCAATGCACACAACATTATGGGTGACATACCAGAGTTCAAAAGAGGACAAATTGTTGGTGCACGTCTTGCTGGCGCATCTGTGACCAAGAGAGCAAGTCTTTGTGATGTATCAAGAGCCACGGTATCCAGGGTAATGTCAGCATACCACCAAGAAGGACAAACCACATCCAACAGGATTAACTGTGGACGCAAGAGGAAGCTGTCTGAAAGGGATGTTCGCGTGCTAACCCGGATTGAATCCAAAAAACATAAAACCACGGCTGCCCAAATCACGGCAGAATTAAATGTACACCTCAACTCTCCTGTTTCCACCAAAACTGTCCGTCGGGAGCTCCACAGGGTCAATATACACGGCCGGGCTGCTATAGCCAAACCTTTGGTCACTCGTGCCGATGCCAAACGTCGGTTTCAATGGTGCAAGGAGCGCAAATCTTGGGCTGTGGACAATGTGAAACATGTATTGTTCTCTGATGAGTCCACCTTTACTGTTTTCCCCACATTCGGGAGAGTTACGGAGTGGAGAAGCCCCAAAGAAGCGTACCACCCAGACTGTTGCATGCCCAGAGTGAAGCATGGGGGTGGATCAGTGATGGTTTGGGCTGACATATCATGGCATTCCCTTGGCCCAATACTTGTGCTAGATGCTAGATTGACGTCACTGCCAAGGACTACCGAACCATTCTGGAGGACCATGTGCATCCAATGGTTCAAACATTGTATCCTGAAGGCGGTGCTGTGTATCAGGATGACAATGCACCAATACACACAGCAAGACTGGTGAAAGATTGGTTTGATGAACATGAAAGTGAAGTTCAACATCTCCCATGGCCTGCACAGTCACCAGATCTAAATATTATTGAGCCACTTTGGGGTGTTTTGGAGGAGCAAGTCAGGAAACGTTTTCCTCCACCAGCATCACGTCGTGACCTGGCCACTATCCTGCAAGAAGAATGGCTTAAAATCCCTCTGACCACTGTGCAGGACTTGTATATGTCATTCCCAAGACGAACTGACGCTGTATTGGCCACAAAAGGAGGCCCTACACCATACTAATAAATTATTTTGGTCTAAAACCAGGTGTTTCAGTTTCATTGTCCAACCCCTACATATATCCACCAGGAGCTCAGAAGACCTGCAGCAACACATCCTAATGAGAACCGCATGCACACCCCAGAGGAGGAAGGAGAGAGACTCTAGACAGAGCTCCCAAAGGGCCAGAGCCCCAGGGAGCCAGAGGCAATAAGCAGCCCACCCCACCCGTAGGCTGCCCCCCTGCACGAGCTGAGAATGCGGCCCTGAGGGCCCAGGTGCCCAAGAACTGCCCGACGACCAGTGGAGCCCCCCCCCCCCCCCCGCACACACACCAAAGAAGCCCTAGCCATCCCCAGGCCACAACCCCCAAGGGAGCGAGCCAACAGTCATGCCAAGACATTCGGCCACACACCCGGGGACCCACTGGCACCCGCATCCCAGGGGAGGCAGTAACAATAAGTGGGGAGCGGTAGGGAGGAGTAAATCACACCTGCCCCCCAAGGCCCTTTGTGTATTGTGACATGCCGTGAGTCGTAATGGCTATGAGGTAATTAAAAAAAAAAAGCCTTCATTTCTACCTGTTCATGTTTCTGGATATCTATACTGATATGGACTGGGTAATTTGTTAGGAATGAAAGGATGATGCATCATTTGATGGAAATGAAGATTATAAACATATAGAGGGCTGAATTCAAAGTGAAAAAATTATGCAGCAGGCTAGTCCATTTTGCCGAAATTTCTTTGCAGCAACTCAGAATGGTACTCAGTAGTTCGTATGGCTCCTACATGCTTGTATGCATGCCTGCTAATGTTGAGGTATGTGCCTAATGAAACAATGGATGGTCTACTACGGGATCTCCTCCCAGATCTGGACCAGGGCATCTCTGAGCTCCTGAAGGTGCAGTCTGGTGGCATCAGATGGACCAAAACATAATGGTCTACTGAATTTAGGTCAATCAAGCATGGGGGCCAATCAATGGCCACATTAAACCAGGCATTGTCATGAACCAGAAGGAACCCAGGGCCCAATACCTAATGGCAGTCAAGGTGCAGTTGCCTAGCCTGTAGAGATCTGTGTGTCCCTCCATGTATGCACCTCCCTAGACTATCACTAATCTAATCTAATCTAATCTAATCTAATCTAATCTAATCTAATCTAATCTAATCTAATCTAATCTAATCTAATCTAATCCACCACCAAACCGGACATGCTGAGCAACATTACATGCAGCATAACGTTCTCCATGGCTTCTCCATATGCTTTCATGTCTGTCACATGTGCTCTGGATGAACCTACTCTTATCTGTGAAAAGCACAGGGCACCAGTGGTGGACCTGCCAATTCTGGTATTCTATGGCAAATGCCAGTCAGGCTCCACAGTAATGGGCAGTGAGCACAGGGCCCACTAGAGGACAATGGGGCCTCAGGCCACCCTCATGAAGTCTGTTTCTGATTGTTTGGTCAGAGACATTCACACCAGTGGCTGCTGGAAGTCATTTTGTAGCTCTGGCAGTGCTCATCCTGTTCCTCCTTGCACATAGAAGCAGATGCCAGTCCTGCTGATGGGTTAAGGACCTTCTACAGCCCTGTCCAGCTCTCCTAGAGTAACTGCCTCCTGGAATCTTCTCCATGCACTTGAGACTGTGCTGGGAGACACAGCAAACCTTCTGGCAATATTGATGTGCCATCCTGGAGGAGAAGTGAGGTATGCTACCTCACAATTGGTAAAGTATTCAAGGCTTTCAGTCAAGACCCAAGCATTTCAGCCATGGTTTTGACATTTGAACTCCCTCAAACTTCATATGAAGAGTAAAGTTCAAACTGAGTCGAGTCAACAAAGTAAAGAATTTTCAAATTGTTATTAGGAGCTATCCATTGTGTTAATAACAACTGTAATCTTCTGAATATTCTTAATGACTGTGACATTTGTTGTAATGTGACTTGACAGAATAGAGAAATGCAGATTAAGTGTAATTTTGTCTAACCCTGCATTCACACCCAGCAAGAAATTGTGATTTGGCTACCAGCTGCCTACATTTTATAAACTGTTAATTGTTTAAATTCTTAATTGTTTCACTAACTAACTGCTTAAATTACCAGTTAAGTAATTAGTTTTACACTGCAATAGAAGAATGCTGTTTCTTATGGAAATAGTATTCATTTCAGTGTCTTTCTACTAGGATCAGAATAAAATGCTTCACAGATGAAATTTTCAGATAAAATTTCTGGCTCCGTGTCAGCATGGCATATCTCAAAGCTTCCAGCACACAATTTTCTTCTATGTGTAAGTGTTTGTGAGATTAAGGTGAGGATCAGTTCATTCTCTCTGGCACCCTGAGGAGAAAAATGCAGTGACACCCTTTTTGACCAAGCAACACAGATATGACATTACTCTGGAAACGCATCATTAAAATGTCAGGGCAGATGGATTGCGGTCAAATGCTCAACAATCTCTGGTTTGTAGGTGAAGCTTTCAATTCACCATCATTTCTGAGCATTTTCATTTTCAGTCTCCCAAGTTTTTCAAATTTAAATGCAGAAATATTTTTTACTCCTGTCTGTGGTCTTCATCTACTTTAATTTATTGTCACTAAATACAGTCATACTGAGAGGCTAAAGCCTCTGCCTCTCTTTACGACCACTTTTAATCAACATCCGCTGAGGTGATGAGGCTTTTAAATGAAATTCACAGTGTGTGAAGAAGGTTGATGTCTGTATTTTTGAACTCTGGATGGGCTTAAAATGAAATTCTTTCAGCAGTTGGATGCAAGAAAAAATCTTTTCATCCAAGAACATTAATGTCGACACTACGGAGTCTTTTTTCTTTCTCCTCACACAAACTGCTGTATGTTTGGGGAAAATTTTTGGTTATGTGAAGTGTGAATGATAACGATCACATTCCATCATGCCATTTAGTTACTACGCCGTATACCTTTTTAAAATCAGAAAAACCTCTGTCAGTGTATGTTCACAGTTTAATACTGCATAAGGGGAAACAGGAGGTGCCTAATATAAGGTAGCAAGAGTACAGTCTACATTGTGCTGCCTTGAAGGCTTTCTCCACTCAAAGGTTCAGACTGTTGATGGGAAAGATCATTGATTTGGCTCAATTAAGGGATTTAGTTCAAATAAATTTTCCATTGTAAGTCAAACCCAAGTCATTGTTATTTTCTGTGGATTTATAACTGAATTTAAATGAGTCAGAAGATTGTAGGTTATTTCAGAAGCCATAGATAGTTTTATTCAGAATTTGATTTGAAGGTTACCACCATTCAGCATATCAACGCCATTTCAATAACAATAAAACACAAGCACTAACTATTTACCACCGTATTGAAAAATAAAAAGGAGCTGACTCTGAAAGGATGACAGCACCTCAATGGCATATAGTTTATTTCCAGATGAAAATGTCAGTCTTTCAGGTAGACTATTTTGTGCATCAGGACTTCAAGTGAGTCGTGATGTGAATGAGGCTGTAGAGGAGGTGTGCACTAAATATCAAATCCATCAGTGGTGTGTGGATATGTGTGACCTTGGATAGAACATTCTTACCTGTGAAAATTGAGGAGAATCTTTTATAGGAGGAAACAGTGAATGAAATGTACTCCACTTAGATTTTTTATGGCTTTCTCATTGTTGAGCCATCTTGTGACTGAAGAACTATTTAGACCTTTTGTCTTCAATAAAAATACACATGTGACTTATACACATATAGATGTTTTATAAGAAATATACAAATATTTATTTAAGTAGAAAGACAAGCATTGTCAGGAAAAATACTTTAAGTATAAAGGTTAAATTAGTTAATGTGCAAATTAAATTAGGCATATGAAGTTACCACTGATGTTTGATAAGCAGTTAAAGAAATGGATGGCTAGATGGAAACTAGAAAATCATAAATCAGTGAAAAACAGGCTTTTTAATGCGGTATTTACTTTATACACTGTAGTGCCGTATTTCCTTCCCTATGGGTTAGCCTACTCCAGAGTGCCACTAGTTAAATATGAAGGGGAATGAAATGATTAGTTGAAAAGGAAAAAAAAAATTAGCATTCTGGACCACAAACTTTAATGAGCTCAGTAAAGAGGATCCAATTGCAAAGATGAGCAGCAGTCAGCAAGGTATAATAAACAAAAAGTACTTGAATAAAGCTTGTTGGAGAAGGCAACAAAGGCTGGCAGTGAACTAAAAAAAAGGTGGCTGATGAATTCCTTAGAAACTCAGGCAAAAGTCCAGCTAAGGCAAAAATACAATGAGAAAGTCTAAAAAGCAACTGCATACAGAAAAGCCTCAGGGGACAATGTGAAGACACAAAGAGACACTCAGAAAGGATGCAGGATGCACAGGCAGGTAACCAGAAGGGTGCTTTTCATTAGGCTGACATGTCTCCACAATCCCTCCACTCAGCTCTTATCTCCACATTTTTAGCTCCTTCCAGCAAGGATGTGAGTGAGCGTTGCATGGAAGACATGAAAAGCCAAAGCTGCCAAATGAGAACACATTGGGCAAGATCTGCCAGTGCTCATGAGAAGCGGAGGTGCAGCATTTATACATCACATGGCACACAACTTGATAAGAAATCTCTGTTGTGTCCCCATTCGCAAATCTCCCTTTTTACTCGTCACATTGAGCTGCAATTAACACACTGAAAGTTTATCCATGATGATGGTGGAGGAAGGTGGAAGGTGGGAATGATTTCTAGGTCACAGTAGGAGAGAAGATGTGTAAGTTAGCATAATAAAAACCACCTGAACTGACAATAAAAACCCACATACTCTAGGAAGGAAATCTGGAAGCAGGTGGAAACAAGGAATAATAAAAGCACAACGAAAGGAAGCAAAAACACCAGAGACTTGCAAAGTAAGTAACTTCAAAATAAAACCTGTAACCGAAGGGAGGGAGATACAAATGACACTAATGTAGTATGGCTTTAAACAGCCACAGTAAGTAAACTGGTCAAAATGTAAATGCCCGACATACACACACACACACACACACACACACACACACACACACACACACACACACACACCTACACACACAGCTTTTTCTGAAAATTAATAATTAATGTAGTCAATGAAGCACACAGAGACAGGCAATTCATCTGAGATGCTTATAATACACTCACATTATGCTTGTGTTAGTTTATCAAATGACTATTATGAAGTTCCCTCTCTGTATTGCCCCTTCATCCTGCTCTACTTCTGTATTCTTACCCCTGCAAGTAAAGAAATTACTTTTGAAAAGTCGATCTGTTAAATGTTTTAACAGGTGCTGCCAAGATCCAGTCTGCCTGCCCTGTCTTCCCCGCCTTGGGAGATTTGCTTCCCATGTCCTTGGCTGGTAAACACAATCTTCACGCTTGTCCCTTACCTGCTATTTAAGAGCGCATCGGCTCACTACTTCCCAGGAGATGTACTAAAATTTATTGGTAGGGAGGTCAGAGAGCCTGCTGTCCTGTTCGAGATTCATGGCCATGCACCGGCTGCAGTACTCTGTGCATAGTATGAGAGGGTGCAATGCAGAACTCATCTAAACTTATTCAAATGAGAGTGTGTCTTTGAAGCATTGCATGGGGTGAGCTTTGTTATGGTTCCCAGTGGATCTGCCGTTGACAGTCTCTCAGGTTTTCTAACGAGGGGAGCCTTGGCATTTGCCTCAGGGCTTATTCACAATCACTTCGTGTGCTTCTCTGATCACTCCCTCTGCTTCTTTACACCCTTCTTTTTAATTGTGACCTTGACGTCCACTAGAGGATTTTAAAAGGCAAACGTAGAACAAGAACAAATACACCAGCTACCAATTCAGGTCATTTTATTCAATGAATCATTGATAACAGTCCGAGGTTTTTTTCTCCACGGATGTTCTGAGAGTGACTGATACCAGTCTGTCCACTCTGACTTCTACAGTTGATTCAGAAAATTCCCAAATGCCTCGCTCTCTGCAGTCATTATCTATTATATGATTAACACTGCAAACCTTGAGACATTACTACCTGATAATGTTCAGCAGGAAGAAGTAATTCCACTGATTAACAATCAAGGAGCCAAAATGTTTACATGCAATAGGTGTGTCTGTGCTGTTCCTCTTAAAGAAATAGTTCAACATTTGGGACTTGTCAGCAGTCAAATAAAAAGTTGAGTGGGTCTTTCCATTAGTCAAATCTTAAAAAATAAAAATAAAAATCTGCTTGTGCGCTTCAGAATCAGCTGATTTTTATTTGTATCATAATGTTAACATATTTAGTGAAGACATAAAAAGGTTTGCCATTACAATCTGTCCTACAATGGAGTGGCTTGAAAATCAGAACTTTTTTAAAAGTCACTTAATTTTTTCTAGCATATTTGAGCCCTCATAACTTCAGAACACACAAGACAGCCGCATGAAATTTTCAGCAAGCACAGTATGTTTTCTGGCTAAGAAAATACAACCAACATTGTTACAAGTTAACACTGATCAATATGTGGCCACCTTGTAATAGATTTTGACAACATCTAGATTTCATGAAGCTGATAGGGCCTGCATGATTTGTCTTGATGCATT
The DNA here is from genome assembly GCA_024447675.2 of Pterophyllum scalare. Lineage (NCBI taxonomy): Eukaryota > Metazoa > Chordata > Actinopteri > Cichliformes > Cichlidae > Pterophyllum > Pterophyllum scalare. The sequence continues at coordinate 68,157 of JAMQGT020012382.1, read as the reverse complement.
CTCAGCAGTCCATGTAAGGAAATCCCAGAAAGTTCATTCAGACATATTTTCAATTAGAGAAATCACTCATACAAGTGTCTTCTTCAGTCGTAACTGACTGCATGTTTCCTCAGCCTTATAAACAATACAGTTGCCTAACAATCAAAACATTGCGCTGATCCCTTATGTGTCGTTGGAATATTAAAAAGAAAAAAGAAAGAAAGAAACGCACCTTGTGGCTTCCAAATCCGAAAACACTCTAACCCAGAAATTGTTCCACCCCAAGGATCGGGTCCCCAGGACAAACAGAGCAATGTAGCATATGTGGTTAGAGGGTTTGCATGAAATATACGCTGGGGAATTCAAGCAACCTTTGGTGAAGCAAATGGCACGACACAGAAACGGTACATCATCAGGCCAAGACTCTGCTATTTACATCTAAAGGCCACTGGGTGCTCTTTCAATTATGATAATGTACATTTCCTGGTTTGAGCAGAGAGTTAAGGAGGCCATTTAAAAAAAAAAAATCAACCACCATGAACTAAGAGTACATTTCCACCATCCTACAGTTTTGTGATTGCAAGGATTCTCCAGTCCTCAGTGAATAGTACACATAGCCATTGGTCAGTGGTCATGAAACTGATCTTGTGGCTCATTGTTATGCAGTGGTGCTGGGTTTGATTGCTTCCAATAAAGCTGGGTATACCTGCAATTAGCTGAGACCAAAGAAGTCACTTGAATGAGTGATGTAGCGTTTTTCCCACTGAACATATTGCATCCAAATGAACTGATGAACAGACCTCACATGGCCACAAAACTGCGCTTGTTAATCCCTTTGAATTAAAGCTGAAAGTCTGCACTTCAGCCACATGTTGATTGTTTGATTTAAAATCCACTGTGGTGGTGTACAAAGGCAAAAATTACCAAAGAAAAGGCATTGTACAAATCCTTAAGGATCTAAACATAAAGTCTTAAAATTGGAAGTTATTAGGAAAATAAACATTTACTTACAAAAAGAGGATACAAAAGTAGACAAAAATATAAAACAAAAAAACAAAGATAATGTGTTACCTGTTGACTTAATGAACGTTATTATATCACAACTGAATGAAAACAGTGAGCATGCAACACAAGTTTACCAGTGAGTGACCCTGATTGCTTAGTCCAATCAACTTGTCAAGCCAGTCAAGCCCCCAAAGATGCCATTTTACTTAATCATGGAATTCTTTCCAAATTGTCCAGCTGTGCACAATGGGGCATCAAAATAGTGATGGGAGTCTGCTGACATTGAGATTGATTTTTATTTTGTTGCCCAGTATTGAAATGCTTATGCAGTACTAGACAAGAAACCAAATGAGCCTATTTTCTATAATGTCAAACTATTTATTAAATAGTACTGCTTTGTAAGAATGTAAGCCCAAACTAAAGATAATTAAATCAGTTTATAAATGATATATGGTAAAAATTATCCCAGGGTATCTTAAAATGATGCCAATCTACCTAAAAATGCAGTGAATAACAATTTATTGCATTGCATTCCGACTGTCAAAGTAAACAAATGGTAAAAATCTGTCAAGACTCTGGGTCATGCAGTATTTTACATACAGGGTTTCAGGAGGAGATTGTATTACATGAATGATAGAATTACAAGGTCTTTAATTCCATTTGAAACAGCCAGGGTAGACACAATGGAAAAAGTATAAAAACAATTGCTCTGGAATTGAGGTGACAAATGAAAACTGGCAGATGTACAGGAATCTGTCAAGCCAATTCCCACAAATGACAGTCAGCAACAACGTTTGCTGCATGTACATACAAACACTGTTTGCAACGAACAAAATAAACAAAGTAAATCAAACTGATTCTGCGTCCTTTTAGCACAGTTATCTTTGCACTTTCCCTGGGAATACAGGTTTATTTATGTTTTACCAAAGCTAGATGATGTTTAATAGATGACATTTTTTTCCATATAAAACAAAAGTTGACCCTATTACATATCTGGTGTCTGATACACCAAGCACTACACTGTTTCATCAAAAATATGTATCCTCTTAAATCCCTTGAAAGACCCAAATGCCTTTGTTGATGACAAACCTTTATCCGCTGTTTTGTTGCTGATATCTCCAGAATGTCAGAGGAAAATTTAGATGACAGTGTAGCTTTTTTTTGTCATTTTATTTCACATTTCTCTTTTTTACTGAGCTGAATTTTTAAAAACTTGTATGGAATCTTTTCAAAGTTTTATAATAATAGTGAATAAAGAACAGCAAGCTTTTCAGCTGATTACAGACAAGCTTGTGCATAACTCCGAACTGAAGGTCTTGGCAGATTTTAAAAAGCTGAAATTCTCTAAAGTCCCACAGAAGATACGTGACTTATAAACACACAACTGCCGGTTGTTATCAAAGTAATTTCAGTTCTCTGGCTCCCCGCAGCAGGTGATCAGCCCCTTCATCTTCTTTAGAGAACACAGTAACATTAGAGAATAAGGCTCCTAATTAACTGAATCATAAAAATAGCTTAGAGCACATTACATCCATACGCAAAATTGTCCAGGTTTGGATATGATAGTGATAGGCTGGAGTCAAAAAGTGAGATTATTCCCTTGAGCTTCCCAGCCAGTGTATTGTGTAGATTTCCTTTTCTGAGGATTGCACTGAGCAGAGATCCAGGGTGGTGTGTTAAAAATGATTGCCACTCAGTTCCTGTTTGTGCTGACTGAGCACTCTGCCTGCATATTTAATGCACTGCTTTTGGTTGTGGAGTCATATTGGAAGAGTAGAAATGAAGTGTACATGTGGCGATAACCCATCTGTCATGTAGCGATGACAGTATAGAATTAGTTGAAATCTGAAAGGGAGATAAATACTGTTGATCGGTGTTTTTTCTCTTTAGGGGTTGGGGTGTGTGTGTGATAAAATCAGTTATAGTTTGAGGGTTGGCAAACTTTATTAATACAGTTGAAATCTTTCTTTGAGCAAGGCACTGAAACCATTTATTGTATTTTGTTCAAATTCATTTTTTTCCAAGGCATTTTCAGGCTCAGGTCAGGTTCGAAGTGAATAACATTGGTCCTGATTGCCACTAGAAAATTCACTTTGCATTACAGTTCCAGAGTCTCCACTTAGCTGGTTTACCTCATTTGAACCATGAAGCTTCCGTTGCTTTTGTCCAATCAGAGCCCGCAATTGTCACACTGACAATGCCCTGTCTTCCAATTGTATTCAATTAAAGCCATTTTAAGTAAATTGCATTTATTTATGAAATCTCATGAAGAAATTATTCTTGTTAGACTTGAAAATAAAATTATGATAATTAAGTAATACAAAACACGATGTGACTCGGTAAGCCATCAGCTCCCAAGATTAAGCTTTTCAGGCTGTGTATTTGCTGCTGACATTTAGGCGATTTTCAGCTTCTCTTTATCGTTAATTGCAAAATGACAAAATTACCTCTTGCAAAGGTGACATTAAAATACCAAAATGGTAATAACATCTTTTAAAAAATGTTGTTTTAGTTAGCAGGATGCAGTAGATGGGTGACTTTTAAGCAATCACACAGTGATCTCACTCCAGCACAAGGCACAGTGGCATCAAAAATTTAAGTACAGGTTCCTGGCAGAAGAATTGGTTAGCCACTTTCACAGCCTAAAGCAGCCAAACCTGCTCAAGAAAGAGCTCTGTAATTATGCCTAAAAAGCAAGATGCAGTGAGGTAAACACACTGCTAAACACTACCAGACTGACTTAAAACTGAATATCTGTGTGGTAAGATCTTGTGACAGCTGCAAGAAAAAAAGGAGAAAGAAATCAGTCTGTGGACTCCATCTTTTATACACCCACCAGTCCCATCATTGCATTAGACTTTTACTAAGGGGACAAATTAGTGCAAGGCAGGACTAATGGGTAAAGCACCAGAGGGAGCAAAAATGTATTTGCGTGATCTACTGACAGTGTTCAAATTTATGAGAACAGACTCACCTTGTTCATTTTATTAACTGCCAGATATTTGTTTTGGAATCAAGCAGGCCTTATGATGATGTGAGTGATCCACAAAAAATAAGCATGTGGTGTGTTCATCTTACAGACCAAGGACAAGAAGCAAAGGAAGTGTTCTGTGTGGTAGAATAGGAGACGCTACTGGAGGAATTTAACACATTCATTGAAAAAGTGGCAATACTTAACACCAATGCAGGAAAAACTACACACAGCAGAGGAAAAGGTTTATTCCACTGAGGAAACTTAAACTAGATAACATGAGCTTTGGGGAAACATTTTCTGTAAACTTTTTTCTTAGTCCAACATCATCCACCAACATTCAATCTGTATATTAGTTTGTTAAATCGACCCTGACCCAAGATGTTCTTGATTAAAAAGGAGCTGCATGCTACAGTTCAAGGTAATTTTGATTAAGAATCACTGCTTTCTTGTCTCAGATGAGTATCTTAGCCACACTTAGAACTTGCAGTGACTGTGAAGTCCCAGTGTGATCCTTAGGGTGGTGTGTAATCTTTTCATATCCACTGATGCAGAGGAATAGAGCAGTCATTTGGATGCTTTTTCTCCCTCTCTGCTGAAGGAACTGAAGACTTAATGTTCCCTGTGAATGGTGTCCTTGTAATTATTTACCCTCTGTATACTCTCAATCCAAACAAACATTTGGTGGAATATAACCGGACTTGATTAGGCTTGATTAGGCTAGTTCAAGAGTTTGGAAACAAACCAGGCCTATCAACTGCATATAAAAGTACTGAAGTTTTAGGTTTTAAATGTTTTATTCCACAGTGGCCACTATGATCTGTAGAGTATCCCTTTAGGGACATGAAACAGAGATTTGGAAAGAAATTCAATGTTATTAAAAAGCTACTGGAAACACAAGATTTTGTTAGGGACAACCAAAATACAGAGTTTCTGTTCAAATCTTTGGGTTTCACCCACTTTCCCCACTTGACATTTGGCTTCTTCTTCTTTTTTAATGTCTTTGTTTTGTTGCCTGTTGGCAACAAAACAAAACAAAGATAGAACCACTGATCTTACTAATCATCAGTCACTCATGCAGTGCAATTGTAGTTTGTTTTGTCCATTGATCTCCTGTTAATAAAGAATGATGTTCTGTCAGCGGGACTCTTTGAGATTTTGTTCCATGAACAACTTACCCCACAGTGTACAACAGCAAAGGCGGCAAAAGTGACATTTATATGGTAATGTAGGAGATTATTATGACAATCTTTCATAACAACTCAAGGAAGTTTGATTGCTTCATTTGAATAAACTATGTGAATTGAATATTTAAAAAGACCTATTAAGGGTACGAGTAATCTCTGGAGACAAACACAGTATTTGCTAAAGGACTATAAAGAAGGTTGAAAGTAGCATGGGTTGTGGAGCTGAATTCTCTTCTGAACCCATGGGGAGCATTTCTTGATTGTTTTCCTTGTGTGCAGTTCCACATGAGTATTCTCTTTGGTTGCTTCTCTACAAAGGCCCACACTCCAAAGAAAAAAAAAGATAAAAGAAAATACAAAGTCCATTTCTTTTGCTGCTCAGCACAGACATGTCAGTTGTTATTATGTGGATTTCTTCTGCACCTTTCAAGGAGAAAATAAAAGGTTTAGCTGCGGTCAATCCTTTGAAGTGACACAGGCCATTGCTAACATTTGTTTCAAGAAGGCACAGGAGGATTGAATACTAATTAGGCCTGTTTTGCCCCTCGTAATTTCAAGGAGAGAAGAGGAGCTGCAGGATTGCAGTAATTTGGCTGGAACAACCTACACAACTGTGATGGAATTACAATCAGAAAGACAATGCACTTTCAGGACAAATTGCAAGAGATGCAATTAGTTTTACTTTTGAAATATATTTATTTGCTTTCAGCAGAAACTCCTTCATTCTGTGTTGAAATCCACAGAGCACTGTTACAGTAAGGAACAAATCCAAAAGAAAAAAAAAGGACTTGTTTGGATCTTACAACTTGGTCAGTGTAATGAACTTCAGATGGCTCTGCACTGATGTTCATTGCAGACTTTTCTTATGTTGTTGTAAGACAAGCAGCAACAGAAACGGTCTTAAGCCTTTTGAGGTTTTTCATGAAGAGCCCAGGCCAAGGTCCAAGTGCCTTCAACTCTAGCACAGATCTGTGATCAGCTATATTCTAATGACTTAAAGCTCAATTTAAAGTCCTGTCTTCATTAAATGTTACAACAACTATCCAAAGAAAAACTTTTCTTTTGTCAGTGGAGCAAAAATGTCCTTGCTTTAGGTAAATTTCATAAAATTTAATATTTCCTGTTTTTTTTAAATTGTACTTTAGATATGCTTATAATTTGATTTTGTTACCTGTGGGCAGAGGCAGACCAGAGTAGCTATTCATTATGTTAACTGGTCATTACACTAACCATCAAAATATTTCTGTCATTCTCTGACAACTCTGTTTCAGATCCTGCAACATCCCTTCTCCTCTTTCAATATAAAGAAGGAAAAATAAAAATTATCACCCCTGTGCCTCTGTTGAAACCCACTTCTTATTCACCAAGCCTCCATAAAGACAAAAACAAAAAGTGAAACGTAGCCATCAAGCAAACACCTTGCATTGTGCATTTGTGAGCTTTGTCGTTATTTGTTGTTGTTCATTTTATTACTTTTTTGACAAAGCCATTATCGTTGATTATGATTACATATTTTCAGTTTTTCTGCTAAGCAAAGCTAGCTAGCCTGCAGGCTCATATTTACTACACTAGAGAGTGGTTTTGTATCTTTATCTTTTAAACACATTACAGACTGTAGCTCTCCAATTCTATGCTTGGTGGAAGTATTTTGAAACATTTTGATTTATGAACTATTTCAGGAACCACAGAAAAGCCTATTAAGTTATCCTATTTTATTATTTATTTCCCACTTTCAATTTAATGTTCATAGAACAATTATGAATTTCATTTAAACACTTTGGGACCTTAGATTTACCCATTACATTCACATTATTCATTTTGTTTTAAAACTGAATTAGAAATTTAATTGCAAAATATTGTCAGTCTAATCAAATATAGCAATACAAAAGGCTAAATGCTCGTCTGCTGTCACACACATATGAAATTGAGTGACATCCCATTCTTAATCCATAGGGTTTAATATGATGTCAGCCCACCGTTTGCAGCTGTAACAGCTTCAACTCTTCTGGGAAGACTTTCTACAAGGTTTAGGAATGTTTATGGGAATGTTTGACCATTCTTCCATTGTGACATCAGACACTGATGTTGGACAAGAAGGCCTGGCTCACAGTCTCCACTCTAATTCATCCCAAAGGTGTTCTGTCGGGTTGAGGTCAGGACTCTGTGCAAGCCTCTTCTCTGTAAAAAAGACCATGGCAGCACAGCTTAGCTTTGCAAAGCTGCATGTGAACCAATCACAAGACTTCTGAAACAATGTCCTTTGGACAGATGAGACCTAATGAAGATGTTTGGCACAGCACCCCATTTGGTGAAAACCAAACACAATAAAAACACCTTAAAAGAGCTTTGCATAAATAAATGTCTGTGAACCTTAATGAACTTATCTGTATGAACTGTATGACTGATAAAGTCATATAGAGAATGATCATTACTGATAATGATTAAAAATTTCTGTTGCTGAAGGTAGTTCTACTAGCTACTGTTTTTCACAGGATTGCATATAGTGCTATGAAACTTTTCTTTTTCACATCACTGTGTTCTTATTCATCAAATAAGAAAATAAAGAAAAAATGCTTTGATGGTGAAATGAGATTGTAACCTCATTCTCAGCAGTAATGTACGGTACCAGTTGAAAGTCTGGACACACTCACCCATTCATATAAATAGGTGAGTGTGTTCAAAATAGGATGATCTACTGCTCTAAATCCTTTTCATTTAGCTAGCTGTAGTTTTCACTGCAATAACACATTTGGCAGGATACTGAAAAGCCATGCATGGATATGGGTAGATTATGAAATATTTAGGCATATCTATTGTTAAAATGCCATTAATCACTTTGGGGAGGGGATAAATTCTTTCCCCTCCAGGGCTGCAAATAATTCAGGAGAGGCAAGGATACATAGAGCAGTGGGAAAGAATCCCCCCAAGCAAACTGCACTCAGCATGTAACATCTATATGCAAAGAATAATACTCTAAAATTCAGCCCCACTCACTGCAGTCTTTACATCAGTTTTTGTATAATAAGCCCAGATTTATTTTCCCTCGAACTGAATGAAATAAAGTGCATTTCCTGGACTTAAAAGTGTTACTGTGTGTGTGTATGTGTTTCTCAAAGGCATCATTGTGAAATATAGCTTAAATTTCACAGCCTGATCATAACCAGGGGTAAATAAGCAGCAGAGATTGACATATTTAAATATGAAGGCAGGTAAGTCTTTCTTTCATCCATCCTATGGCAAATAAAAAACATTTTCGGTTTCCATTCAGATACTCCAAATGAAAGGAAATTACTGTAAGATCGTACTTTATTGGTTTCAAGAGATGGAATTGCACCAGCCCAGAGTCTTAGTTGAATGAACATATCCTTGATTTAAAGCATTTCACATGTACAGTAGGTAGATCTTCTCCAAAATCATCTTACACAAACTATTGAGACATTCAGTTCACTGTTGTTTAGAATCCGGTTTTTAATATTTAAATGAACTATAAAAAGCACATTAAAACATTTTCTCATCTTAGTTACAAAAATGGGTGACTGAAAGGGATTCTCATTGCATTCACAGAAGGATTTGAACAGTGGATCTCTAACAGTTAATGTATTTCTCTCTTTAAAAAATCCCCACCCAAATATATATAAACTTAATTGCTTAACCAAGGTATATACAGGGCATAGCAACCTTGCATCTTAAAGGTTATCAAGAAAGTTTGAGGTATACAACCAAAATGAAAGCCTGTCAAAAAATGAAAAAAAAAAAAAACCTAACAAAAATATAATTAAATAAAAGAAAATGAATGTCATAATTGCTTCCTACTAGCACAGGATCACAACATTAGTGGGAGATGTTGTCATATGTGTGCTGGTGTAATACTTTCAGTTGTTTCACCTATGGTCACAAGGGGAAAACAGTAAGTAACCTCAAGCTTTGGACTGTCAATATATACAAAGGGCATACAGTCTAATTTAGCAATAGAGAACTGTTTGAATGCTCACTTTTATTTTCTTCATGACATGTACACAGTATGTTTGAACAAAAAGACAGAATTATAAATTTACTTGATTTCATGATGTCTTTAACTTACTGTATGTCTTTAAACCAACATTGAAATTAAAGAGCCAAAAGCAAAAAATCTGATACACATGCAAGTTTTGAAAGTGGATTTAGAAATAAAAATTTTGTACAAAATAATAATTACAGTATTTTATAATTAGCAAAATACACCTTCTTTCTTAGCACCTCTTTATACTTTTTTGTGTGTTTTGAACAAGCACCATTGTTATTGTTGTTTTCATACAGCACCTGGAGAATCCAGAGAGGAGATGTGTGTCCCCTTATGTCGCCCGACCTCCTCCTTTGGTAACTCCGATTCACCCTCCTCTGCCACACCTTCGAATGTCCTTCACCTTTGCTCCGTAACGTGGTTAAGTCGTGTGGTTCAAGCCCCACAAGGGCAACAAGTATTTTCCTGGGTTACACATACATACGTGGAAAGACATGTTTGCTACACCATCTCTTATTCAAAACTTGCATGTGGCATGGAAAAGGGTGGGGGGCTAAAAATGGGGTTTGGTAGTACCCAGAATGTCTCAACGTGACTTTCTTTGCTGGCCCCATCAAGTCCTAGTTTACTTTTTCATTTCTATTTAGCCAAGGAAGCAGACAGGCCCAACTTCAAACCCAAACTTCTGGTTAGGGTCCCCAAAGTCAGTCAACATGACATCAATAATTGGAACCTGATCAATTTTGGGAGTATTAATCTCCATCACAGTCTTTCCATAGCCCTTCCTCGTCTGCAACAAGAGAGAGGGGGGACACATAAAACACGAGTAAGTAATCAGATGAGAAAAATATGAGAAAAATAAACTGTGACCTTCTCATGTGTGCTCATACTGTAAGCTGATTATAAAGCCATTTCATTTACATCTTACAGAACTGAGCTACTGGGAAAACTCTGCTACTAGGAGGAATATTTTACCAGATTGCAAGAGTAATAGTTCTGGTCAACAAGTGCAATTAGATAACAAACAGATTATAGTAATTCAAAGCAGCAATGTTCATTATCTTTCATTTAAAATTTTTTACCTGGTTAGGTTAAAACTGACAGGGCTTACCTCGCATCCATCTGAGATGGCCTTGATGAAAGGGTTATTGTCGTAGGACATTTCCTCATCGTTGGCGCCCAAGAAACGCAGCGCCTTATCGTAGCTGTCGCTAGAGGCATCATACCACGCCACAGACTGGTGGCAGCTGTAGGTGAAGTTTTGCCTGGCTGAGGCTGTCAGTAGTCTGAGGAAGGTCATTTGTACCATATTTATTGAATTCCCATCTGCATCAACATAGGAAAACTGTTGGGGAAAGAGAGAGAGAGAGAGCAGCAATTATGAGTATTCCTTTCTAAAAAAAATTCAATTAAACCATTCAAACTACTGTATGCAATAATTCCTAATCTTACTGGGGAATCTTTACTGAAATGCTTAGTTTAAAGAATTATGATTCCAATGAAAGAAGCTTCTAATGCATTATTTCTATAAGAAGAGAGTATCTGTGCACATGTACAAAATATATTCGTAAATGAAGTATGATATTTTGCTGAATTCATTTAGTTATTTGTTATTCGTTTAGTTAATAAATCGATTAGAATATAACAAACTGGCTGCTGTAAAAGTTTTCCAGCAGCATACAGTCAGGGCATTTTGCATCAATGAAAAAATACTAGAAAATGGTTTTACAGTAGACACTTTATCATTGTTTTGGAAAGCTTCTAGAGAAACAAGGACTTTAGAAACGACACAGTTCTGACAGATACTTTGCGTAAATCTTGTCTGAACATGTGCATAAAAAGCACTCTCTGTCCGGTGCCGGGAGAGGCACTGTACTTTTGATGCCTTGAAGCTGTATTATGTTCTGTCACAGTCGGACTTTGACATGTGCTGTTGTGGAATAAACAATAATGCAAACCTGTTTCTTTCATTCTGAATACAATAAATAGCTGATGTTTACAAAGAGATTTTAACTGTCCAAGGGCAGAGTGAAGACTGCTGGAACGCTAATATTCCAAAGAATTCTCCTTGGCTTCACGCTCATGTTTTAGTGATACTTTGTTGTGTATATGGCACGGTCTAGCTATAGAAATGTTACAACAGTAACAACTTTATGGGTGGTGTTACTGTTTGAACAAGTGCATATGAAAACTTCAGTATTCAATGAAAAGCAAATCTTTGCCTGATCTAAATGTGGCTGCTATCGCTGTCAAGGCCTTCTTGTAAAGCCGTGCACTGCTTCCAGCACTTCTGTTCCATTTACATTACTCCCCAAAAGTCCCATTCTGACTTCTTGGCTTCTTGCAGATATCTCAAATTTGGCAGAGATCAAACGACTTCTGTGTCAAACTGACTGAGACTTCATGTTGTTGCTCAGGCCTCCATATCAGAAAGCGTTTCAAGTTAGAAGCTTGACCAGCACCTTGCTTTTTTTTTTATTTTAGTTTTTTTTAACAATCACAAGGTTGTACATTGTGAATTTTTCCCAAAGGGACAAACGGGCAGCATGTTTTTGCATTTTTTGATAAAATTTTTGCTAAACCAACACAATCATGCCTCCCCACCTGCAGTACTTGCCAGATTGTTTCACAGCCCCTGTTCTGACACACTGCAGGAGATCCAGTGAGTGTGATAAATGCACACTTGCAAGTGAAAATAGGCCTTTGATGGAGTGACTGAAATATAGCAGGAATGCTAGAGGCAGTATATCGCTGCCTAAAGAGACTGCTTTAAAGAGTTTGTAGCCAAATTCAAACTAAGCATGTTTTTTGCTTTTTATAAGTCCCAAATCATGTTGTGTATGAGGGAAAATTAAGAAGAGAAAAACAACTGACTGAATACGTTTCAGTTTCAGTTAGAGCTTGAGGAGATAGATGAAAGAAGACAAAAAACTTACTATTTTACCACGCTTAAATTCACTAAACCATGAACCTGGGACTTCTTTGGGCCATGAAGATATTCTGACCTTTGGAAAATAAAAACAGAGTTTATTAACATTCTACATTTCTACATTTTCACAGGCATGATATTTTGTTTTGAACCATGCAGAGAACGTGTCTGTGGTATACAGCAAAGCCTAAAGGGTAAGAATCAAAGTTTATGATCAGGGAGCAGAAGATAAAACTAGTATTTTTATATCTTTGAAAAAACAGTTTCACAAACTCCATAGAGTTGATCATTTGGTAGTATTTTGCCTTTCAGTGGTGTTTGAGTTGTTTGCACAAAATCAGATGTGTACAAGTTTATTCCTGCAGCAGATCAAATGGATTCTTGTAACAATGACAGCCTTGTGCTGTGCCTGCTGTTCCTGTCCTGGGTCAGCATGATGGCTTAATATTCATTTAGAAATCATGATTAAAAATGCCCAGCTATAAATAATAAATAAAGCCAAAGTTACTTACTCCATCGGACTTCTTATCTGGATAGATGCAGGTTTCACCTCCTGCAGTGAAGTTACAGTAGACTTTGAATGAATCCCCTGAGCAGCCTTGGTTCGGGTCAATCCAGTACTCACCTGAAGAGAAACAAGAACAGCCAAATATCCTCTTCAACTGAAAATTGCATAAAGCTCCATTTCACAATTTAGTGCACTTGATTTCTTTATTTAAGTAAACTTTGCTGCTTATTTTCATGTCTTCCACACAGCTGGATAAAATTATGCTTTTATGCCTGAACCAGGGTACATTTTGCTCCTCAAACAAAGTAACACAGTAATTATAAACCCAAACCAGTCCTTACTGCAATGACAGCTATGTCTATCAGCTTAAGTGGTCTACTTTACAAGCTGATAATCCCAAAATATACTTCTCTTTGCCTCATGTATCAATTATAAGGCAAAGAGAAGTACGACATTCCAAAAAAGAGGCATACAAAAAAATACCAAACATTAAAGTTTACTGATGAATTCAAATATCTCTGGGCAGATCTGTTTTCAACAAGAATGTTAGTTTTACTTTTTTTCAATTCATAGTCAGTTTGCTAAAATAATCCGTGTTAGGACCAACAACAACTACTGAACACATGAGGAGGGTCTCTGTGTCTGTTGCCTCCTCTGTGTTGATACATAGACTTATGAAACATACCAATAACATGGGAGTGTTTTTATAGTAAACAAAAATTTCTTGTAGCTTTTTCTTTTAATGCTGAACTCTTGTTGGTCAAAAACTTACCATCAGGAAATTCTGGGTGGCAGAGCTGAAGATCTTTACATGTCCTGGCGGGGTTGTTTTGTGTGCCCATGGGGTATTTCATGCGTTCAATGTCCTGCTTAAGGTTGTTGAGCGAGCCAAAAATGTCCTCCATACCTTCACCATAATCCATGGTGATACCATCTGACTGTATGTCACTGGAGCGCTTGGTCCTCTTTGGTGACTGAATTGGCAGAGGCTGGATAACTTCACCTGGTGGACCCTGTAAGGTGTTTTAGATTTCATGTAATATGTCTGACATTAGATTTTGCACAATGCTAGTATAACAATTTGAAGGTAGTGGAAAGGGGAGGGGTAGTGGTAGGGGTTTAAAATACTCACAGGAGGACCAGGAGGACCAATTGCACCAGTGTCTCCTTTTGGACCAGCAGGCCCCTTTAAGAAATACAAACATGTTATCCAAGATTTGTTTCAAGCAGACAGTTATTGTTGCAATGCCAATGCATCTTTAGAAACATGGCTTTTACTCACAGATGAACCCTTGGCTCCTTTGGGACCTTGAGGACCCTGTATGACACAGTACACAGTACAGCAAATTGGCAAAATTTTGTGATTATGAAAGTATAAACTAAATTAGTGATTGAATAAGTAAAAGACATACAGGTAAACCAGGGGGGCCTGGGGGGCCAAGAGGACCAGAAGCTCCAGCGATCCCCTGTTATAAGATGAGATCAAAGTATTTGTTATACATACATGAAAAAACAATGCAGGCAACACAATTACTGTGAACCTCGAATAATTAGTGACATAATAAAACAATATGACAGTTGAACCAGGGACATTCAAAGAAATCCCTCAAAAGTGGGCAATCCGAGTATAAACGTTTAAATTCTTCAGCTCTGAAAAAAGGAGACATTATATTTTTATAAGGATAAATCTCTATCTAATGCACCACCTTAAAACACTAAATGAGGGCAGGCTAAAGACTACAGCAGGAAACAGCAGCATTCAGTGATCCTGCAGTTTATTTTTTTATTTTTAAATGGATGAAGGCTGTCATGTGCTCCTTTCAGTACTGCTTCTTATTTAAATGGAGAAACCAGAAAAAAAGTTTAGTTTTAATGATGTGGCTCAGAATAAAACCAGTTCCCCACAACAAACAGTGTGATATTATTACAGTAGCTGTCACACATACAGAAACTACCACAATGCTAATGAGTGGTCAAAGAAAAACTGGACTAGTATTGATGTTCATAAATAATAAGGGAAAAAAAACAAAAAAAAATGTTGTAGCTTCAAAATAGATGGTTTCTTGGTTCAACAATTTTGATATTTTAGATGCTAAAGAGTTTGATTTAAACACCTCAGAGCCATGATTATGCAGTTTTCTGTACACATTTTAAGCAATTTGCATCAGTAATCCAATGAGATCTGTTATGATGTTATGGTTAAAGAGATGTGCATTGCACTGCTCAGCTGCAATGCAGCTGAGTTTAAGTCAAAAGCAAGTGACTGTGGCAAGATCTGTGGTCACAGTAGAAGGGCAAATGGGCTAAAAATGGCAAGAGGTGGAGGGCAAATGGCCTGTGGACCAGTGCGGGAATAGCGTCATCAATCACTTACACTGTCGCCCTTGCCGCCAGGAGAACCCTGGGGCCCGGGCAAACCTCGGTCTCCCTTTTCTCCTTGCTCTCCAGGGGGTCCAATCAGACCAATCAAACCTGGGTGACCCTGCAGGATGAAAACAAATGCACATGCACAAGTCACAGCCAGTGATTACAGTAATGACCTTTTGTGAACTCTACCTTTAAAATGATGCCTGACAAAGGCAACCTTATTTTCATCCATAAAACTGAAATGCACGTTGGAGGCTGTGAAGGGTGAAGTTTCATTACAGTACAAATCCTCAGGGATTATAATTGAGACGTCACTCTTACAACACATACTTCTCTGGAAATGCAAACGCGAGCAAGGCCAGTTCACAAGACAGATACATGATTAATTTGAAACAGGTGAGTTCTAACCAGGCCCACTAATTTGACAGCATTAAAAATGCACAACATGCAACATGGTGCCTAAATTGTGCACTTTTAAACTGTTCCCTCCCAAGCCACCCTGTCAGTGTGTGGGAGGCAATTTAGATAGAGTAATGTGTGCTGTCTGAATATCCTCTGCAGTTATATTTCACAAGCAAATTTGACAGTTGCAGCAAAGAAAAGACTAAGATTAGACCGATTAGAGTGATACATCACATTCAACCACATATTCAATCACTTTAAGGCATTTTCTCATACAGAAGCTATGACATAAACTTGGTACCTTTAGCACCTAAATGTTAATACTATAAGTGTATAGTGGGGTTCTAAGATGTGTTGCTTTTGATCATTAGCAAAGGCATGGAAGCTGGGTGGAAATAGAGGTATGCCCCAAATCACTGTTCAAAAGTTTGTCTCTCCAGTTACAGTGTTATCTTCTATTCTGAAGATGAGAAATAAAACCAGTTTACAGTGAGACAAATAACAAAGTAGTACACTCACCTTTTCACCTTTTGAACCTGGGTCACCTTTCAGGCCAGGAAGACCAGGAGGACCCTGAACAACAAAAGCTGAAGTTAAAAATCAATTTTCACAGAGATGAACAACAACAAAAAAAGAAAAAAAAACTCATGGCAGTGCAAGTAAAATTATAAAGATACAAGACTTGAAATGAAAAATGAGGCAATAAAGACAAAGAAAAGAAAGAGAAAACTTGAAGTGTTGAAATGAGAGGGAACAAAAGAACCGACTTGAAAATCACACATTTTATAGAGACAGCAGCAAAAAAAAAAAAAAAGAGATGAAAACCATTCATTTCAGACATTATTTAAGGGGATAGTGTACATCTTTGTGAAACAGCCAAATCCAGAAACTAATGAGATCTTTAGTGGAAAGTTTGTCTCTCCATGTTTAACACTTTCATTCTTGACTAAGTTTAGTGTGACTTAACTTCTGCAAGACAGTCTGGAAGCAAGGAAAAAAACGTCTCGCCTACTGTAGCTGTTTCAAAAACATCCTCCCTCCAACAACACCAACTCTAGTTAGGCAGATAAATGCCAATAGTAGGACAGCTAGAGAGAGCGGGGGACTTTGCATACTAACCATAGGACCTGGTGGGCCATCTTGTCCTGGGGAGCCGGGCAGTCCTTGTTCACCCTGTGAAAAGCCATTCAATTGTAGTGAGCATTATAGGCTGCTGTATTTTAACTGGTCTGCCATTGATTTTCTGTGCCCAGCATGATGATTAATAGCCCAAACAGGGAAGAAAAGTGTGCTGGAATAAACAAGCGAAACTAAAGTATAAGCCAAATGGGAGTATTGATTATTCCATGAAGTCTATCATCATGCTTTAGTGGTAGTTTTTTTTAATGTGTGTCGACTGTGGGTCTGAGCCTTAGTTTGAGCATGCATATCTCTTTGGAGCGGAGTACAGTATATTGTACGAACAGGGAGGCATGATTGCTAAAGCTTTAACTTACTACAGCACCAGGGATTCCACGCAGACCCTCTGGACCAGGCTTTCCTGGAGGTCCCTGGGGGCCAACTGGTCCTGTTTTACCTGCTGGGCCCTCGACACCTGACTCACCCTGTATGTGAATATACAAGTGTTCTGATTGCTTTGGAAAATTAAGTACAATTTTATTATATCTAAAATTGACCAAATACAGGTTTATAAAGTAGTCAAATCTGCTCCGTCATTGAGGACCTTTAGGGAAATACGAACATCAGCTTCAGAAGGCTATTATACAAGGAAGCAGTCACCATGGATTAATGACAATACCAGTGGCATAGTTGGTTATTTACAAAAGTCTTAATGTGTAAAAGCAGCATGTATATAGCAGTATAGATTTAAAAAAAATGTGTGCCAGCGTCAAGGATCTGCAACACATAAACAACTTTGATAGCTTGTTGAGTTTGTTTTTTTTTTCTGAAGCGACTCAGCACTTCAGAATGTTTTTATCAGAAATCAGCTGCAGGCTGTTTTGAGCTATAAATTATGCTGAGACTGTATGCCACCTTTAGACTGGGTAAATGAGGGCCAGTAAAAATAAATAAATAAATAACATAAAAACAAACAAAAAAAAGAGCCTGGGTTATCAAAGTTTTGCTCCCGTTCCTTTAGATAAGGTTCAGAACAGGCCCAATAGATGGTAGTCACTCTGGCCATGTTTGCATTTGACGTTCGTGAGAACATAAAGTCATCATGTTCTACAGCTGAATACTGACAAGCTGTAATCTGAAACACATCATTATGCAAACAGACCACACAGAGCACATGGAAATAAGCTATCATGTCTGAGCTGTAAGGCACTCACAGATTAAAGGCTTATTGCAATGCTGTCAGAAGTACTTTACTGAATTTATCATGACCACTGTGTATTACAGCTGCTTGAGATTTGTGATTCCGATAATTAAGTCCAAATCTCTGTTTTAAGAACATCTTAGAGTGCAATTCATTAACACTGACTGTCAAACAGCATTTACTGAACAAAAGTGTTAGTGTATAGAAAATTTGCACTACTGGCAAACATAAAAATATTCTTTTGTCAAAGTTTGCATCCATACTTGTCCATAAACAATGGGTGGAACAGCAAAGAGAAAGGCATTTTGTTACAAGCACCAGCTGGTGTTAAATGATTCTGCCTATGCACAAAGCAGCAGAGCATATGTGTACATTTAGACAATGATGAAACAAAGGAATTGGAGTACAAGTGTGAACTCAAGAAAAATTTCAGCCAGCTCTGATTCACTCTAAAAAGAGGAACACATGATAACTCAAGAATACCTGAGGGCTATACATAAATAGCCTTGACTTCTTTTGTAGGCCTTGAAATTAAGCCACAGAACAATGGAGGAAACAAGTGAATTTTAGTTTTACTCAAATAGGCCGTGTCCATAAATTTCCATCTAATCTGTGATGGAAATTAAATTACTCCTGCGTTTTTGTGATTTAAATTTCACAATGTGGGCGCAGTGAGGGAGGACAGTCGAGGGACTTGCTGAGATGGCTCTACTGTGCAAAGGATGAATTGATTTTGTTACCTTAGCGCCCTTCTCTCCTTGCCTGCCCTCTGCACCGGGAGCCCCCGGAGGTCCCTGAGGAGGATGATAGTACACTGCTTCAGCATTCCAACAGAACATCAGCACAAGCCAACTGTACAACAAGACTGCGCAAACAAGTAAATTAATATCATAGTTATTCACAGACTAACTTGTTATTCTGTTCATTTTTTTTTCAAGTTGTGTACAACAGTGCATCATGCATACTTGAGTCTCAAAAGAGGAATGATCAACATCACTGGAGATATTTTTTTCAGATTGTCTCCCAACATCAAACAATTGTCTCTTAATGAATCCTTAGTGGATTTGTTTTTCTTCAAACAGGGAGGATATTCCTTTGTCATCCAATGTTCACTGGGTCTGTTATGTCAAGACCTATTTGAGCGATTAGCCTTTATCTGCCCACAAAAACTTGCCATGTAAAAATTCACATTTAAGAGACACAGGCTTCTTCAATCACAGCAACAGCTGATGGGTCATCTTATTTTCCTGGTCAGGCTCTTCAAGGCCCACGACCATTTCTTTCAACTCCACGTCCAGTCTCCCTCTTCAAATCCACTCTCCATCCAAATTCCACTCTGATCTGGCCGACTGCAGCCTGAGTGCTATTGACTGAGAGCCTATAATGCGAGCTTGCCTCCTGTCTTGGTGCTTACATCTTGTCCTGATGTGTACCTCTTACTGGTGATGAAGAGGCAGGCTCCTGATCAGCACAAAGAGCCATTTAAACAGTGGCACAACATACAGCGGCCAGAGTCAATATGTAGGTGTGTGTCAAGGTTGCCAAAGCACTTTTTTTGTGCACTGGCAACTTTGTCATGTGTCACATGTTTAGCATGCAGATTATTGTTGTTTCTAATTAGATAAAATTGTTTCCATTTACTGAGTTAAAAAAACTGTGACCTGTACCCAAATAAAAAGAATTAAAGCCAGATGAGGTTAATAAGTTTTACCATATTTCTTTTGTCAAGAAGCATAGGTGAATAAATTTCCAGCATTAAGGCATCAGCAGGATAAATTAAGCTAAATTTGTGGAGAGGCTCAATTGACTAATTAAGAATCACAGGCTGAGACAGAAAATGATTTAAGGATGGTAGCAGATTTTTAAAGGCCAAATGCAGAGAAAACACGAAAAGGGTGGAATTACGTATGCAAGACCTGTCATGGATTACCAAGGACCTGTGTGGGGAAAAAAATGGCCCTTATCCTAACTATAATCCCTTGGCCATTAAGGTGCAGCATATGCTGATACCGCGCTAAATACTCAGAATATAAATTTCACTGGACATATTCGAAAAGCAATCAACCCTGGTTTATAAATGCGTGACATGTTTTTTTATCCCGTGGGATTGAGCCCCGGTGCTATTCTTTGAAATGTGGCAAGTCACTCGAGATTGTGACTTTTCTTTCAAATTCAGGAGAATAGCTGCTCATTTTCATGTGGACTTGGGAGTTTCACATTGCATTGAAAACATGTTAATGCTCCATCTTTGATGTGTGAATTCCATTCAGCAGTTTACCGACTTTGATATTTCTCACTGACGTCTCAGCCTCATAAACTACATAAAGGACATCTGCTTACTCACATTAGCATTTAATGTGGCTAAATGTTTTTTTAAATCTTAAAACAGATTTGTAACCTTGAGAAGTTTCCCCCTAAGTAGAGTCCCCATATTGTCACAGGCAAAATCTCAGTGGTGACAGCTCTCATTTGTGGTGTATAGTTTTATATTGTTGGCCTTGGAGTTAGTCTATATGTATTGGTTCAGGCAAAGTAAGAAAATTGCACCAACAGGCCAATATCTACTCATTAATATTTCTCTTGATTTTCTTTCTCTCTTGATAAATCAGCACTGTCAAATGCAGCTAATGAAAAATTAAATTAATTGAAAGGATAATTCCATCATGATAATTACATCATGTTACAATCAAACGATTCAAGGATTAAAAGTTTGTTTCATTTTTGTTGATGGGCACTCGTACTCTTCTAATAACCTCTTAACAACTTTACCATGTCCATGTTATGTTTTTGTTTTGCTCTGCCTGACAGTCCAGCACCCATGGATCAATAGTCTGTCAGACTAGCTATATGTCTCTCGCTTTCGCTCTTTCTGCCACAAGGACATAAAGGAGTTTGGAACCTGCAGCTTCTTCTTTTTTTTTTTCAGCATTTTTTTTTTTTTTTGGTAAGCCTTTTCAATTTCTTGCTAAGAAAAAAAAAATTGATTCATGATTTTCACATCCTGACGTTCATTTCTCAACAGGCTTTGAGGTGGCTTTTCTTAGCAGACAGCGTAACGCCTTGACCCCTTAAATCTCCCACTCTGTTTTCCCCACTCTACGTTTAATGAAAATGAGTCTCTCTAGCTTAACTGCCAAAATTGAGCTGGTGAGGAGGAGTTGTTGCAAGGCAAGGCAGAATACTAGCCCCCTGGCTAGAGAGCCATTGCACAATGCCAACAAAAAGCCACTTCCTTTATCTATTTTAAAACCGGGGTAATACACGTCTCATATGGGCTTGTTGAGTGAAGATGTTATTGCTGACAAATGCTTTGGTCAGCAAGAAAATTCATGTCATAACAACTCGCTCTTAAAATGATGAAATGCTAACAATGGGACCATCAGACTGGCTGATCTTGGATCGTTGCTGGAACCACACCAGTGATGCAAGCACTTAAGTCAAATTAGTTTTAACTGCATCAGGCTTACTCTCTTTCCAGGAGGTCCAGGTGGGCCAGCTTCTCCTGATGGGCCTGGAGGTCCCTGAAGAACAAGCAAACCAACAGGAAACACAGGAATGCTATTAATACACAATATAAGAGTTTGCATTAACAAATAAGTCTGTTCTGATTATGAATTTTGATGAAAGTGCAGCGTGTGTCACTAAATCTCAACGAAATCCGTCTGCCAGAAGGATAATAACACAGCTCGTGCATAGACATTTGGGAATACTCAAACCCCTAGATAGTTATAAGAGTTGTGCCATAATCCGAAGTTGGAAGAGGCACAGCACTGCTTGAAATAATACACACTGTGTTCTCTGAGACACTTTCATCCAATTATCTCTGAGTTAATTGCAAGCAATCAGAGCATTTTTAAAAAAAATATTTGCACTGGTAAATAGTCACAGTACTAAGAACTTAATCAGCTCATTTTTCTGCACAGTCACATATAAATATAAATGTTGTGTACATTTTGTCTCAAAGAAGGGTGAACCATCACATCAAGCTCACATTATATATAAAACCATCTTCTAACCAACATTTTTTTCACTGTGGCATTCAAAGATGCAAACTGGCTTCATAAACAAACAAGCAAACAAAAAAAATGTAACATTGGTTGAGTTTTTCTCTGGCAGTGATAAAGGTTCATTTACATCCATAAATATTCAGAGTTGTGAGTTGTTGCACTTTACACAGGGCTGGCACATTAGTATTTGGCTTTTATTTCTAATTATACTTAATGAATATACAAAGCAGATAAGTCCATTCACCCCACACCCAAGTGTATGAGGTAACTAGCATGAATTAAAATGCTGCAGTGTAAATTATTTACTCACTAAACATAATTAGAGCTTTTACTGGAGGCAAACTTGTGGTGGAGTACTACAGTGTAATCTAAAACCAAAAAAATACTAAAAGCACTGTGACAACGTAGCTGACTGTTAAGAGGATTTCCTTATATGATGTGCTTGTAAAGTGTACCACAATGATATATCTACATGATATATGTCCATGCAGTCATTTGTTCATTCCAAATTGTAAAAAAAAAAGTGTCAACTTACGGGTTGACCAGCCTCTCCATCCTCTCCCTTCTCTCCTGGTTCTCCATCAGTGCCCTGCAGAACAGACATGAGCAGGTTAGATATGTTTGACAATTGAAATATCTATAAGGACCATACTCTTTATTTTTGTATTAAATATGAGCCACATGAAACAGAGTTATATACTCAGGAGTCTATATAGGGTTAACATGAATATTTCATACTTACAGCCACACCTTGCTCACCAGGAGGCCCAGGGTCTCCAGGGAATCCAACAGGACCCTTTGCAAGAAAGAAATTAGATGCATCAGTGTTCAAAAAAAAAAAAGAAAAAGAAAAAAATACATAATTTCCCTGGATTCACGCATTAAAGACATGGTTAGTAATTTAGACAGTGATTTAGAAATGGTGTACCTGGTTACAGCCTCTGAAGGAAATATGATGGACTTAATGATGATGTTGCAAATCTTTGAGAAAAGGCTTCACTGCATCCCATTACTATGCAGGCATAAAATATAATCTCCATCAATAAAAAGGCTTTTTAGCTCTTGAACATGTTCTAGGCTAAAATTGCCTGCCTTATGGCTGTAGGAGATATTTCCTTTAGAGCAGTACATTTCTGCTTGTGTGATTCAGTCCTGAAAAACTCTTTTAAAGATGTTGAGAGTATTTGTCAGACTTACAGGGTTGCCCTTTGCGCCATCGTCTCCAGGGGGTCCTTTGGCACCAGCAGGTCCAGCAGCTCCAGGGGGGCCAGCTTCTCCTTTCTCTCCTCTTTCACCTTTAGGTCCCTATAGTGATGGAGGGCAAAAGAGGGCATTCATTACATCAATTCCACAAGAGGTAGCTCACACTGAACGGGATGGGGGTGATAAAAACAGACAAGCAGTCAGAGGTTGCTGAGAGAAATTGGATCCAAAGATTATGTCGCCGTGGGTAACAGGGGGACAGGGATCGGACAGGGACCCTGGATGGTCAAAAGCACTGATATGAAACGGGGCCAACGTGTCAACATATGTTTTAAGCAACAAGCTCTTACAGAGATAGATGTGATGTTACTGCAGTTACAGGGTTATGTATGTGTTACATTTCAAAAAAACCTCCCTGATGAAAATTATGTATAAAATAAGTATATGCAAGCATGCAGAATAAAAGTTACATTTTAGATTTAGAGTTATTTTAAAGTCACTAATACATACAGTACAAACACTACTGCTTATGATGGAAACATGAACTGCACCCTAACTTTGGAATCATCACTGACACCAGCAATTCAGCGGGGAACTAGGAGAGGACATTGTCGATGCTTGCAATCACACTCTTTTACCCCTCCCACTGAAAATAGGCCATCTTTTCAATCTGCTGTTGTACCTCAATAACAATCCATTAAGCTGCAGAGCTAAAAAGCTATCATCAGTGTGTTTTTCTCTGGCAACAACAAGGGCAAGCATATGAATATGGTATGCTGATGATCTTAAAGCTTTTAAAAGTAACCCCAAACAAAATCAAGAATGGCATTGGAGAGCACTTACATTTTCCTGTGCAACAGCCCCAGTCTAACTATCAACAAGGACAAATCACAACTTAAGTTGCATTAACATGGATGTCTGATGTTTTGAAGGCAACTTGCTTCAGAGTAGCTGTGATCATTGTTCATAAGGTCAGACCCAGTAGGCACAGCCTCCTGGTGATTATCCTATGTCTTCAGAGTCTGGGAAGATACTCAGCTTGGCAAGTCGTGTGGATACAGGGCGCAAAGCAGAAGAGCCATGCTGAGATGAACTGCCAGCTTAAATGTGAAGAACAATTACTTTCACTGTGATGAATACATGGCGTCACTAACAAAAAAACAAAACAAAACAAAAATAACCAAACGAAAACACCTCCTCATTACAATGGAGTTTGTTGAAAACATACCTAAAGTTATCATGTCTTGCTTTTTTCCTTGTCAGCATTCAAGCATCAAGGGTGAAGTGAGGTTAGACATTACAATGTTTTTGTTTTTATTTTTTAAAGAGGAGCCCTAAAAATGCTCTACAATCACTAAGGTTGAGTGGTACGTTAAAGACAGATAAGCTACAGTGAAATATTGAATGTGTGTTAATAAGCACAGTGGCTCATTTACCTTTGTTCCAGGCTCTCCAGGTGGTCCTGGGTTTCCAGCCTCACCTTGCTCACCCTGTGGTTAGACAAATGTCAGTGTCAAAACAAACAAATCTTCAACCTAATACATTTTTTTTTCAAATTCAGACACATTAGAATTTAAACCACAACCACAGTACCTAGTTCTTACATAACAATCAGTATTAATAGTGCAGCCATGTGCCAAATGACAGCAAAATACACAAATCTTATTGGAAGTGCTGTAAAAAAAAAAGAAAAGAGATTGTGTCAAAGCACTAACTCAAAAAAATACTGAAATGAAAATCAGGATGAGTGGGCTGGTCTGAGGTTGGCTGGAAAGTCTGAAAGACTCTAATTCAGTCTTTGTGCCCAACATCCTTCAGTGCAGGCAGAACATACTGGGGTGCCATGTTTTGACTCTTACCTTCTCACCTACAGATCCCATGGGGCCCACACCACCTGGAGGACCTTGTGGACCCTGCAGCAGGACATGAAAGAGATAAATCATCATTTATCACCTCAAGAGAGGACAAGTAACGATATGCTGGCCTTATAAAGTAAGTTAGGTGAAGTGAAACCAAAAAAAAAAATAGTCTGTGTCACAGTCTAGCATGCATACGGTACAGTACATAAGTTATTTGTACATACATCGGCTCCACTAGGACCCTGAGGACCTCTGGGACCAGGTGGACCAGGAGGGCCCTGCAGGAAAGAGTTGCAGAGTTGTTACAGTTTATTAAATAATAATAAATTATGAACGCTTACAAATAATGAGTGCTGTTTCTCTTACCATGGGTCCAACATCACCATTCTCCCCCTTTTCACCAGGAGGTCCTGGAAGACCCTGTGGACAAACAAAAAGAAATAAAGGAAAATATTATTAGAAAAGAGAACAATCAAGAGCTGTTATAGTCACAACAGCTGATGCTGCTTAAGATTTGATTTGACTGTGAGAATAACTTGCAGTGATGTGCTATTAAATGTATCTGTGAGCCAAATGTGCACAAATTAATGACTAGAATTCATTTTTTAACTGCTGTTTCGCCCTATTATCAGTTCAGTGAAATATTTAATAAGTATATGCAGAGCAAGGTCAAGAAAAACTGCTGCATTAAAAGGCTTGATTTGCTTAGACTCAATGTTACACACTTGCTGTCTGAGCAAAAAGAGGGGTTGAGCCCCTTTATGGATTCTTCAGTCAAGATGTCATGTTTTTATTCTACAATTCTGCCCACAGCTCTGCAGACATGTAAGACAATACCGATCTATTATTTCCCATTCCTTTTTGCAGTCAGTGACTTGTTCGTCTTTACTGAAAGGTGCAGGCATAAATCCGGCTCACTCATGCATGTAAAATGAGAAGCATGGTCAAGACCTCAAATGTGTATTTGATCTGTGACATTTCTACCAGTAATTGCCATGATATCGCTGCTGAAACTTGCTTTGCTTCTGTGTGATTTTGAAAGTGCTGATTCGGAGTGAATGCTGTAGGTTTGCTGGGGGGGGGGGTGTCAAAGAATTAATTCCTCTACACATTATGTTAAGTACAGATGACAACTCTTTGCTGACTGTTTTAAGTTTGTGCATGCACACATCAAAGCATGCGTGTGTTCAGTGGGTGCTAAAAAACTGTCTGTAGATGCATGCTAATGTCTCCTGTGCTGAGTAATATAATCCATGTAAAGGTCTCCTCTAGTCTAAGATCATTAGCAGTGCTATTCATTATGTAGAATAGTGAATATACTCAATAAGGAACAGACTTTGGGAGCAGGTCAGTCCATGCAATTAATGGAATCGTGATGGGAAGTGAATTACTCCCAATTAAAAGTCCATTGAAAACAATCCTGCAGCAATAGGATATCACCTTGGATTGATGAACAGTAGACTATGTAATTTCATCAAGACAATGACCCCAATCTCTGCAGTGAACACCTAACATGTTTAGCTTAAGAAGTTGATTACTAATAAACAGATAATTACAAAGAAATGGTCTATGTCTGTGGGAAAGGTCCTACCTCGTTAGGATATTATCAGAGTGCAGCAAAACATCATTAAGGCTAGTTTGGTTTATGTGTACCTTTTTGTGTCAAAGTGTTTTGCTTTTCAAAGGCCCCAGATAATTTCAGTCTGTCCTAAAGTATGTCCTTGGATGAATACCGCTCACCAATGAATAACATACAAAAGAAAATTATGGCACTGCTAATAATATTTTTGCATTATACACACTGGCAGGCCTCATTGACACAGCACAGAGAAGCCAGGCTGTGATGAAAAAAAAGGATGCTGCCAGTGAATGGAGGTGAAAGGCGCAATCGTTGCAAGTTAAAGCAAGGTCACTATACGGCACACTCCAGATCCAATTAAACCACATAAGCCATGGTGTAAAGGCAAATTTTTATGTGTCTACTGCTCTTTGTTTTCCCGCACTGTAGCATTATTGTGTGACATGAAGGTCACAGTGTAGTTAAGGGAGGCAAATGAGTCTGACTATTACACGTGTCATCATTAGACACACACACACACACACACACACACAAATATATATATATATATATATACTGTATGTATGTGTGTGTGTGTATATATATATATATATATATATATATATATTGTATGTATACTGTATATACTGTATATATATATCTATATATATATAGATAGATAGATAGATAGATAGATAGATAGATAGATAGATAGATAGATAGATAGATAGATAGATAGATAGATAGATAGATAGATAGAGTGGTATGGGAAACCAGTTAGTACCTCCAATGATTCTAATTATGCCATTAACCCAAGTTACTAAAGACTTCAACACAGGACTCCTGTAGCTTTGTTGCATATTCTGTGATGCATAATATGTGAGTTTCTCCTCATCCAGTGTGACAGCTACAAGACTGTGGACAAAAAGTTGCTATCCCTTGATGAGTTAAACAAAGTCTGTTGCAGTAGAGTAGGAAGTAAGTCTATAAAAATCTGCCACTCCTTAAAACAAGCTGCAAAAATAGGATGGCAGCATTCCTGGTCACAAAGGTGCGATGCTAATTTGATTAAGTGTGAGCTTTGCCAATATCTTTATTGTAGCATACTTCCCAAAAATGGGATTGAGAGATTATTGCATGTCATATAAAACATGCTTTTCACTCTACACAACAAAACGCTGTATTTATTATCTAATCTCATTGCCTCATGTTATCTTATTTCATATCACTGACATTAATTGTAGAAAAACAACTGCATTAACATGTCATGGCAGCACAACTTTGCCAGTGTTGTGCTGCAACAATGGAAACAAAAAACCTGTATAAAATGTATAAAAGATAATCTCTATACTAGCACTTACAATTTGTATTCACAGTTACGGTACAAACCTGCAGACCAATAGGACCAGGAGGTCCAGGGAAACCTCTGGAACCTTCATCTCCCTTCTGTCCAAACATGCCCTGTTGACCCCTGGGACCAGGCTCTCCATCACCCCCCTTATTAACACAAAAACAAGCATGTAAATATTTTTGCTGTGACCTCCTGTTTAGGTTTAATGCTTTAACTGAGTGCAACTTCATGTTCTGCTTTAGTACTTACAGCAGGACCAGGAGCACCTATAGGACCTTGGAGACCAGCTGGACCAGGAGGACCCTGAAATACACAGCAAAAATATTGTCACCAAAATCCACATGCCCAAACTGTCAAAGAAAAATCTAAGTACCCATGAATCACATCCTGAGTAGAAGTCTGACATGGCTACTTCTTATTTTGAAGATATGCATATGTTCAGTATCACCCACCTGTTCTCCCTTGTCACCTTTGCTTCCTTTCTGACCTGGTTCTCCAACTTCTCCCTGGGAAAGAAACACACAAACAGTCAGTCATCTTTGCTTTATCTCTAAATGTTGGCAAAATTACATTTAACCAAAACACATCCCACAGCCAACAATAAGCAATAATAAAAATACTTATCAGTGAATGCTGGTACTTTCCTTATTTGCATATTTTCAAATTCAAGCCCAAACACCCTGGTCTGGAGCTTATCCCAGCCGTCATCAGGCGAGAGGCAGGGTACACACTGAACAGGCTGCCAGCCTGTTGCAGGGCACGCTACTTTCTACTGTAGCAAAATCACTGAAAGCTTTACAGAAACAGCCATTATCTGTAGCAGTAATCATGAGAGAGTGTATTCTCATGACAAGTTAAGGGCTTAAGGGTTGAAGCAGCTTGTCGTAAACTTTGACCCTTATAATATAAGATAATGACAGAAACAGTTTGTGGGAAAGCTCCATCAATGGGGACAATCTACATAAATGTACCCCTGGGACTGCTAACTATGTGCACCCTTTTGAGGGCCTAATGGGTAGTTTGTGTTCTAGATATTAAAGTGATATATCAGGATATGGTTCTATCAAATACAAAAAAATAAAAATAAAAATTAGATTGAATATCAAAACCCTCTTAAAATAATGGCCCAAGCCATTCTTTTTAGTTTAATTTTAGTTGTTTTTTTTTGTTTTTTTTAGAAAACTAAAAATAAATGATTTCAGCAAAAAAAAACAAAAATATAAATGAAAAGCATTTAATACATCGTGAAAAGTTTCATTCTTTATCTGTCTTGTAAAATGGCAGAATGAGGTTGAAGAAGGGTCTCCATAAGAACAGAAAACAAGCACCTCATGTCAAGGTACAATTAGGTACTTTATGAAGATGGATAGGCAACAGATGCAGACGGAGCAGTTGTAACTGGTAAAACAGGATGTAATCGGTGGTGCTGAGTGTAGGTAACTGACCTTGTCACCATCCTCACCGGGTGGGCCCTGAGGTCCAGCAGGTCCAGGCAGACCTACAGGACCCTGGACACCATCACGACCAGCTGGACCTTGAGGCCCTTTCTCACCCTACAGGAAAATAGCAATGTATTTTAATTATATTCAGAAAATTGCATATGAAAGAAAGAACAAGAAAAATGAAGCTTTAGGAGAGAAATAGTACTTACAGGTGCTCCCTTCTCTCCAGCGGGACCTGGGGGGCCCTGAGGGCCAGGTCTACCAGATAGGCCAATTGGACCACCTGGGCCAGCAGCACCTCTCTCACCAGGAGAACCCTGGAGGCATGAGAACAATACAGACAAGATTAATGAAAAATAAGGGCAGAAGGATTTTTTTTAAGATTGCAGTTTCTTTTAGCTTGCCTGTATATATAACCTGAACACCAAACACTAAGAACATTAAGAAACTGACAAAAAAAGACCCAACTAAGTCTTTCTGCTGATGAATCAATACAAACACAGCTGCACACAAAAGCCTCTTTTTAAGAGGAAACGCATGAAAACAGCAGAAGAATCACACAGTATCAGGTGGCTTTCAAGTTCTAAAAGAGAGCAGTGCTCATTGAAAGTAGTCAGCATTATCTACTGTCAGTAAACTGATGTCTTGGTGGTTCTCTAAACCCTGAGCAGCTTCTGTTGTATACAGTATACCCTGGAATTCAGTGTGTTCAGATAAATCCATAAAACATGATTATGAATGACACTCAGCATTCTTTGTTTAAAATCACTGCTGCAGTGAACCAGCCTGCATGCACATTCATTTTGTTTACTGAAATACAACAGAAACCCTTTAAGTATAAAACCCAAGCAGATTATTTAGAATTTGTTATTTCCATGATTTTTATTTAACAAATTCAATATGTAAAGACTGGGATGTGTCTTCTTTTTTAAAGATGTAAATGTTATGGCTATTAATCTTATTGCAAATAAAACCATTGATTTTGTGGTTTCTAATCTAGTCAAGCTTAAAACAATAATAATAAATTCTGATGGAATCTGATTGATATTCTATTTATCCGCTACTGTATCAAGCAACTGTCTACATAATGATTTCTATTACATGTATAATGATATTTAATAAAGACATGGATGCAGTTAATTTTAGTTACCTGAATATGCTCTTGAAGAGTGGGCAAAAATATCAATAATAATAATAAGCTTTCTTAGATCAAGATAGAGTTGTAGCCTTGAAAGGGAAAGTATGAACTTATTAACTTACAAGAACTCGAATTACTGTGGTTTGCTGCTACATTATTCAGCATGCTGAGTCTCAGCATGTACAAAATATATGGCAACCTGAATTTGAACTACAATTAGCAACAGATTAGTAACAGTATCTACAATTGCAACAGTCTGGCCAATGTACTATGTCTCTAAAGACAATGATAAAGGCCTCTTAAATGTTTCATATAAGACTCATTTTATCAGGATTTTGTAGTTTTAATAGCTTTAATAGCTTATAAAATACACATGAAAAAAAACAAGCTTGGGAAATAAAAGTTAAAACAAACAAATAAGTAAATTCATGTAACATTCAAATTTGAGAGAGCTGCTTACAACAGACAAAAGCCTCCCTGTGGCAGTCCAGAGGCAGCTTTTGCTCTCTGGTATTCACTCTTAATAAAACTTTAAATATGGTGTATGACTATCTAGAATAATCTACAACACAAGTGACCTGTAAAATAACCTAACACAGAGAGTATGAAAACAATTCTCTTTACATTGCTCTCAGGTAGCAGTGTACTTACAACAGGACCAGGTGGACCCTGGGGCCCCTCTCCTCCCTTCAGACCTGCTGGGCCCTGAGGCAAAGAGGGAAAACACATGAATAGCTGCTGAACTCTTTGAAACTTTACATCTGTGTGCATGTAGAATATCTTAAAAACTAAAAAAAAAAAAACTAAAAAAAAAAAAAAAACACAGACAAATTTCATCCATAAATGTGTACTTGGGAGTACTGCAGGGAGAGAGTAGTGTGATTCTCTTGCACATACAGTACTATATGGCTGAATATGTTCGAGGCACACATGCTATCCACCTGTGGGTGTATACAATGTTCCCATCTTGTTTTGCATATGCAAGCTTGTAAATTCAGTTTTGCTCATGCAGGGGTGTGCATAATAAGAAATACGCATGTGTGCTTTTTTATATATTTGTCAGTTCCCATCGTTGTGTGCAGCTCCCCAGTGGGCCACAAAAGAACACATAGCAGTATGGGTAATGAGTTTTTGCTGGCTCTGGCTGTGTGCTGGAGTAAATTACAATGGCAGAAAACAATCAGTGGTGCTGCTGTCCTGCAGAGCCCTACTGACCTTGAGGATGGAGGAAGCGCAGCACTTCCTCTCCCTGCAGTATATCCATTCCCAGATAGCCCAGTATAATTGCCAACATATCTCACTTAATAATTTATCAAGTAAATAATGCATAGAGAAACAACAAATACCCCCCCCCCAAAAAAATGTTTGCGTTAAACTGGGGAAAGATTTTACAAATTAATCCCTAATCAACAATTCCCAATTCTCTAATAGAGGCCCATGATCCATTGCGGCTGTTAAAACAGTGCTGTCGGTGGCAGTAGAGCAATGCAGAGGCACGCCTGTTCATTTGTAAAATGTCGCTTTGGATTTCCTCTGTGTCGGATTGATCACTTGGTGTGAATTCCAGGGCTGGTGTCTGTAATGAAGGGACTTGCGCTTGATAGATGCTGGCTCATTTATTATCTCGCTATGTTCTGTCACTTTCTACTAGCAAACATGTGTAAAGGAAAACTGATGATGATGAATTGATGCAGGTGAAATGGAGCACTTACCGGGGCACCGGGTAGACCTCTCTCTCCAGGGAAGCCACGAAGTCCAGGGGGGCCGTCTTTACCAGGGGATCCCTGTGGTCCAGGATCTCCCTATACAAGCAGTAAAACAGGTTTACCTGTAATGACTATAATTCAAAAATGTTGCATTGATGCAAATTTTCAATTATAACTACTCAAGCTGTACTTGACTATTTTTTACATTTTCATTTAAGACTGTTCATTTAAGATGAATCAGTTGTGACCATTTACAAAGATTTTACTGAGGCATTGTTGTTGAATACAGAATTTCACTTTTCATAGAAAAGTATTTCACAGGTTCACTCGTCATACAGTCTAAGTCTGAAAAGAGGTCTTCATTGTTTACTGCAGGAGTCTGACCTTGTAATGAAAAAGACAGCCTATCAATACGATCCATTGCACACGTGCGCGCACACACACACACACACACACACACACACATTTATATATATATCAGCAAATGACATATTTCAAATTACACAGGGAAACCTTGTAAATCAGAACCCTATGAAATGACCAACCTACTTAACAATGCTCAACAACTGCCCCTCTTAGCCCACCGGTGAAATGTGTAAATGTAGTTACTACAATGCAGAATTTATGTATTAAAGAAGAACTACATTACAGTGCTTGCTGCTGAGTAGCAGAGGGCTCTGAATTACTAAAAGAGTGTAAGAGAGAGCTACATAGCGGCGGAGAAAAAAGTGAATAAAACTGTTACAAGCAAATATACGTACTAACAGTTTTGAACTTCCCACCAGGAATAGAAGTGGACTGAATTCAAAACTGACAGCCATTACAGGCTATTAGATATTAGTTTGATGCACACATGTTTCCTGTGGGTTCATTAATATTATCATCAC
Organism: Pterophyllum scalare; assembly: GCA_024447675.2. Taxonomy (NCBI): domain Eukaryota; kingdom Metazoa; phylum Chordata; class Actinopteri; order Cichliformes; family Cichlidae; genus Pterophyllum; species Pterophyllum scalare. The sequence goes on along the minus strand of JAMQGT020012382.1, from coordinate 35,338 downwards.
ACAGCCAATAAATAAACCTCAAGTCTAATCCAAACCCATGCTGTATTGCTTTTGTATAATCAGGCACAATATGAAAGATAAATCAGGAGCATTCCACATAGCACTAAAATACTTGTAACCAGTTGCTTGCTACAATGAAACAAAATATAATCCAAATAAAAAAAGTTCCCTTCTTTTTGCTGCCATATGCACACTCACAACCCTTCTCCAACACAAGACACCTTACCGCCTTGAGAAGTTCTTTTGTGTTTTGCCTACAAGAAATAAACTTTGCAGTGCAACCTCACTGACTACTGTTTATTTGTATGGTGCAATTCTAAAACAAGGACATTTGACTTCAGAAAAAAGTAACTTCTGGCTTCGTTTTCTTTTCCTTTGTGCTGGCAGGCTGACTTTATCTGCAAACAGGGAGGCAGAGAAGAGTGGGCTTGAGAGGTATAAGAGGATTTGGGCTCTGCTGCCAAGACCTCTTCAAAGTGTCCCTGGCATACTGATGCGCAGGTCTGAACGGAGTGGGAAGGAAAGAGGGCCTGTGAGTGGCACAGGGTTTGGAGTTAGCCGACAGACTTGATTAAACTGTCTGCTTGGGGAAGACAGGGAGAAAATGAAAGAAGAAGACATGAGGATTTGAGGGTTGTGGGGGTTGGTAAGCATCGTATACGGAGTGGCCCTGGGAATCAGGGGGCTGGTTTGAAGCAGCCCATACTTCTACAAAATGGCTGCTGTCTGCTCCTAATGGGCACTCAGTTCCCAGGATGGCAGGGCCAGTGAGAGAATGTAGCCAGACACTTCCCAAATCTCAGCTACTGTATCTTCAGCAGTCAGTTCCTGCAATTTTGCACTGTCTCGCATAAAGAGTAATGGTGATAGCTGGGTGATTGCCAGGATGTGTTTCCTGGTGAATGTGTTTCTGCTTTCTCACAGTGTTATCTAAGTCTATTAAGCATTGTATGCCCTCAAGAAATATAACTGCTTATGAGAACAGCTGGCTCAATCTGCAAAATCAAATCATGTACGATAATATCTAGGTTTAATTTGCAGTCCGTGTATACGTTGCTGAACTTTCTATCAATGTCTCTGGCATCCTGTCTTCAGTCTAACAGCTAATCCAGAGGATGAAAAGCCAAGGCTGCCTTTTTTTTTGTTTTTTAAATGGGTTGGTGTGTAAAAATGTTAGCTGCTAGAAAGGCATGGTTTTCTATTTAACTAAATCTAAAATCAATTTGAAAAAATAATTAAAGGGAATATGTTTGGTATAAGTAAATCTGGTATGGTACACTGCAAACATACCTTGGCTCCCTCCTTGCCAGCAGCACCTGGAAGACCCTGCTCTCCAGGTGGGCCAGGAGGTCCAGGGTGGCCTCTCTCACCGACGGGACCAGTTTCTCCAGTGGGTCCCTAAGATGTCATCACACATTTGGATATACAAGTTAATGTAGGAAAAATACCAATGAGCAATTAGTCTACATCTACAAAATATATAAGCAATTTTGTGATTTGCTATATTGGGTTATTGAAACTGAAACAAGTTTTCTTTTAGTTGCCTATAGAAATTCTTGTTTGAATAAAATTGTAATAGAGAGGAATTTGATCCACAGTACTGCTAATCTGCTATGCTGTTTCTTTACTAATGTACAGTACTGGTGAAAAGTTTGGACACTGTATTTATTCCCCCTTCCTGTATATTTTCTCTTACCTGGGGACCAACAACACCTCCCGGTCCTGGAGGACCAGTTTTTCCTTGGAAACCCTGAAAAAAAAGAAAGAAAAAGAAAGAATATGAAACCTTATTTACACAACAGCTACAACAGCATTGAAAAACATGAATCTTATCTATTCAAGCACATGTAAAGAAATTATCGTGATTTTATTTGAGCTGATAAGAAGGAATTTAGGTTTTGGTTTGACATTTCCTTGATACTGGAACAAGGGTTTTTTGTTTTTGTTTTTTGGTTATAGCCACAGGCAAGGACATATTATATCACAATACATTGCTGGGTAGTAAATTACTGAAGGCAAATGTACAACCATGTAATATACAGTATTGCATAGCCTTAAAAAAAAAGACACTCTGATAATGAAGTGGAGTACATGTACTTGACCCAATAGTTTGTATTCTAGATCCATAATCAGCATGTGCCAAGGAAAACAGACAAGAGTAATAACCTGTTTGTATGGGAGTGCAATTTGCAGGAAGTTTTCCCTGTGCTCATGTCCTGTACATGCAGCTGCTGCAGCACTTTTTGAAAAGTTATCATCCATATCTAAAATATTACTTAAGCACAGCAATGTACTACAAAATATCTGGATAATATTAAAATAAACACTTACAATTTCAATAAATTTACAATTTATTTTAATTTGACATGTCACTGACAATGACAAGAATTACTCTTTGCTGAGTATACCTGGTAGTGGAGAGAAGCGCAGACATGCTAAAGATGAATAACTCAAACAAGCTTAACCACAAGTAAATGTAAACAAATTACATGGAGAACCAAGGGCATTTTTGCTGAATTTAAAGGCCCTGAATCATCATTGCTTCATTTTTTTCTTTTGAGAGTGATAGGTTCTCATATGAACAAGAAAAAATGCCAAATTGTGAACATTTTTGGTCATTTTAACATTACAGTTCCTATCCTTGTTCTTCTTACTGGGTTTTAGTTGCTTTCAAAGCAGAACTGAACAACTGAATCCCAACTTTTGAGTGGTTTGAAATCTTTACCAACACACTGAGGTGATATAAAACTCTGGACCCGGTGAATGTGTAACTAGCCAACTTCAAAGCCAGCAGTGTTATAGTATAGCTGCTCCAGTAATATTGCATACAGCTTTAAGTCATCACTAAGTTATATGTTCTCTGGGGGAATAGAGACCAGTTTGTTGTAGTTAACTTTTGAGTTTACATTCACAGCATGCGGCTGATTTGCATTTGAGTACTCCCTATGGATATGCTTAAGCAAATTTAAACAGCAGAACAGCCAAAAAAATAAATAAAAAAACCAAGTTCAAAATTCCTGAGCATTGACTTCAACAGTGCAGTAAAATCAGATGAACTTCTGTCTTCAGGGAGAGGAACAATCCAATCTGCATTGACCTGAGTCCAAGTGCACAGCAGTATATTCCTGAAATACTAATCCAAGAAGATTCACTATTAAGTGAACTAATGCAGCAAAATAAAGAAGGGTTGGTATCTTCTACCTGTATCATAGCTGTAAAAAGTCTGCATTCTTTTAGACAGTGAACACTGCACAATTCAACTAGGCTTACTGAGCGTTACTGAGAAGCAAACGTACAACTCCAGGAACAGCACAACAGGAGTGTTAGGTGAACAATGATTTTGAATTCAGCTTTTTCATTTCCATTAGATTTTTGAATCGCTCATTCTTCCATAACCTATATACACTGATGTATTACAATTGCAGCTCATTTGATTCGCAAATTATTATCCTATAACTAAACAAAGTTTCAAATGCAAACAAAACTGATCCTGGAAGACTTCTGACTCCAGGCCTATTGATCGCTATGTGTTGTGATTTATGATGATGTATTATTCAAAGGAAGCCCTTAAGCCATATTGTTGCAGCATCTTCCCTGACATAGAGACACCAGCTCAAATCTTTATTTGCACCTCCTTAAATGCAACTTGTGTTTCTGAGGATACATGTCTATGAGCGTCTTTACTGCTGTAATCTGTTCACATATGGATGCTTGTGGAGCCTGGTCATCAGCACATGTGGCTTGAGTTGTAGAAGAGGCAGGGAAGCACTCTTATGAGTGCTGTATAATATTATCTATGGAAAATGGGGTAAAGGGAAGCTTTGATAGAGGCAATGATGTGTCAAGCTTTTAGCAGAATTTATTGTCCTCTGAGACTCATCAAACCAAGGTGCACTGATGCATACCAAGTAGTGAGGAATCGAAGAGCAGCGGATTCCAGCTTGGTTTGATCAAATCTTACTTTGATTTGTTTTTTGCTGTTGTGAAGTTAATCTCGTATCATGTGGGATTTTCTATCCATGTGTCAGTTCAGATTCACAGCAGTAAAGCCATTTGTCATCTAGCTCATGCACATTTTGGAACAATAAACAAGCAAACAAACAAAAAACGCGCTGCAACAAATATTATGCTGGCTGGTTTACAGTAGTTATCTCTAAGGTATTATTGTTATATAGTAGGCAGTGCTACATAAGTACACCTTAGTGGAACTGGACAGACTAGGCTAAGGTTCCTTTTTTTGGATATTTGCAAACATGCCAAAGTAACAATAAGACTGACGCTCCATCAGAAATAGATGGTTACCCAGCCCAGAGTGTGAGCCCTGTGGACTTACCCAGATAGAGTGGAGTGTTTGTGTATATTCTGTCTGTATGAATGAAGACCAGATGAGCAGCAGACTCTGGCAATATTCACTTTAACACTTTTAGAGTTTGCTTTACAAGTTGTGCTACCTCTGGCATCCCACTGAGATGTTATTGATTATTATCTCCTGCATATGAGAGCACTAGATATGTTTTAACTTTTGGCTACATGAGTATAAAGACTTAAGCATTGCCACAGGAATACATAATTCTCATTTTAAGATGGTTTAAAGTGAGAAAGCTGAAAAAGTCCAAATGTATAACTCTTAGGTCATGTTGAGGTCAGACTCCTTGTGAAGTCTGTAATGTTTGTTACTCTCATCACGAAGGCTCAGCGTAAGTGGAGCTGCACACATGACTTACTCAACAGAACAGGACATTTCAACTCACCGTTTCTCCCCGCTGGCCAGGGTGTCCGGGCAAACCATCCTTACCAGGTGGTCCCTGTCAGGTAGAAAAAAAACACATACACTCACTCGGTAACCAGGTACATTCATTATTTTCACACTTATATCTTAAGTGACAGCCCTTTGTTTGATTAAAAGTTACTTTTTTTAAGCAATAAAGTTTATTATTCCAGTTTCAGGCAAAAGGTTTAGAGTTAGTGTAAACATAAGACTGAAAAAAGAAAAATCCTAGAGTACTGGAATTGGTATTTTTGGTGAAAAGAGCAACGTTACGGGCTGAGAGGTAAGAGCCAGCTATGAATCTAACCGGAATCAATAGGTGGAAATTACCACTTGTCTCCTGCCTAGACTGGGTAGTGAGAAAATGAGTTCTACTTCAATAACAGTTAGAGTAATGACCTCTGAACAGAATTAGGGATATTGCTATGTATAACTGCACCCCATTGAATTCTTCAAATTGAATCAATTGTGACTTATAATGTTTGCAAACTAGGCTAATTTGCCACTGCAACACTAACAAAGGGTAAATAAGGTAAGAGTTTAGACACAGAGCGTTGCAAAAACCACACAGCCTTAGTGTAGATGCTTTTAGTCGCAGCTGCCAACTGGTTATTGTGCTCCTAGGATGGAGAAATACTTACAGGGGGGCCCTTTGGTCCAGGGAAACCTACTGGTCCCTGTGGTCCTTGAGGTCCCTGCAAATAACAGACAGTCAAATTAAAACTACATGAAGAATAAAGTGATAATGATAGGCCCATGATAAGAGTTACAACATTATGCAAAAAAGGATAACAAACCAAAACAAAGCCTAAAAGTAAAAGAAGTGTTTGCCTCTGCGACTGCTTTGTGTGCTTTATGAGTAATTCCAGAGAAGCTTGTGAAAAAATGTAAGCTGTTCAGTTTGAAAAATGACAGCACATCAGGTGAGTAACTGTTATATATGAATATTGATACAACTCCTCCACTTTCCGACCACACAGAAAAGTAGTGAGCATAAAAGTTTGTAAGGAATTTTTATTCGGAACGAGCTCTTTGTCCAACTAACCTTAAAGTTTCGGTATCAGCCACTTCTCGAGTGCTGACAGTTTTTGAAAATCAATATTATATTGTTATAAAGATAACAACCTCAAAAGATTTTCTATCTGATCCTGCTAAATAAAGCAGACAATATCATAGGGAAAACTGCAATAAAATTAATAACTGTAATAAACATAATAATCATAACAGCGATATTAAGCCAGATGATCCTTTTTGTATTTCCCTAGTGCTTAACATTAAACTGACTAAAATCTGTTCTACAAATAGTAATTGTAATAGAGCCTGAATTAATGAAAAATAAGTCACTTTGCCACCCATAATGTTACTAATAGAGATATTCATAATATGGAGTAAAATATACTGAAGAAGTATAAAATTATTCTGGCTAAGGTATATTGTTGAGGTAATAAGCATTTTGTATTTACGGAGACTAAACATAAATCATTAAAATTTCTAAGACGAGTTTAATCTTCTGCAGTCTAATAAAAACTTCAAAGCTGACATACTAATTTAAAGTTATCTTTTAATCATCCTTATTCATCAGATTCAAATTTACTTCATCTCACTTGTCCTGGGCATGTTCGTAGGATTTTTAAAAAGAGGCTGTCAATACTGTGAGATGGTTTGAGGCACTTTGGCCGGCTGAAATATCACAAGTTTAAAATGTAGAACTGCTTGATAGCAGCCAGTAAACACCTGTTTCGATCAGTGTGTGTGTGTTTTTTTTTTTAATTTAAGATCAGAAACACTATTTTAATGAGGAATGATTAGTAAGTCACTGTACCTGGCTGAGTAGAAGTAGGACAAACATGTGACTTTATTGCGTTGAACTTTTAAAACAGAGGCTCACTGTCCTGATCAGCTAATATTCATCATACTGTGTCAGGGCAAATAAAGGCTGATTCTCCCCATGCAGTGCTAGGGAAAAGCTAATGCAGTCAGAGCATTTGCTGCAGGTGCTTAACAGCCTTCCTTGTTTTGTGGCTTATTTGGATGTCACTAAATCAAGCCAATGCTTCTCATTTCTTTGATACAGAGCAACATCAAATGGAACTAAAATGGCACTAGAAAGCTAACAAAATCTAATGAAAGTTATTATTAAATAAGGTGTCACTGCTGGGAACCTCTTACTGTGCAGCAACTGCACACTTACTTATGTTTACTTTTTCGCTGAGTAAGACACTTCGCACTAAACATCTAGATTCAAAGCATTTTCTTTTCTTTCTTTCCCCCTTCTTTCCTTTTGGAGTGTCAGTTTGAAATGCTGAGTAATTTACTTTATTAAAATGCTGGGAGCCAAAGGACAGGGAGTAAAAAGAAACAAAAATGATGTTGTCTGTAGGAACAGTGACATAGCATTAAGGCAAATTATAAATAAATGGGAAGAGCAAAAGCATAGTGTGTGCGCTCTACTAGTTAAGCATTTTTTTCTTACTATTTATCTTTAAAATCCAGTTTTGACGAGATACACTTGATACAGACAATTTTTTTTCCGATTAAACAGCTAGAAGTATGTTTCTAATGCAAGGACAGCCGCTACAGATCTAACCCTCGTTTGTGTTAAAATGCACAACAGCCACCCCAGGTTCAGTGTGTTGGACTTACTCTCTCACCAGGTGGTCCAGGAGGACCGTCATTGCCTGCTGTGCCCTTCAATACACAAAAACAAATCATCATCAGTTCAAATTTGGTTGTTTTGACAGTATGCAGACTGCATTTAGCACCTGGCCGGGCTGAAAGCAGAAGGCAGCCTCATTTTGAAACCAGCTAAGATTTTATTGGTCAACTTTAATTTTATTGTAAATACAACAATCAGAATGATAAAGTAACAATTTAATGAAAAAGACTGAACTCCCTATGAGTGATGTTTTGTTGTGACAGCTACGGTGCGAGTACCTTGGGGCCGGGTTTTCCTGTTGGACCTCTGCCTCCTCGAGCACCCCTGGGACCCTAAAGAGAGAGAGAGAGAGAGAGAGAGAGAGAGAAAATCATGTCAAATACACGGTCTTATGGTATTACCATATCTGAAACTCACAAGAGTGCAATTCAACAGCTATAATGTATGTACATAATTTGTCTGGAAGAATTATTTAAATGATTCAACATGATTTAAATAGTCCATTAATCACAGAAATTATGGCGTGAACGGTACATACCGTCGGACCTCTCTGTCCTCTTGGACCTGATTTGCCAGCAATGCCCTATTAGGTAACAGAAAACAAAAAGGTTTAAGAACACATTCTGCTTGTCTGTCCTCCTCCAGCATCCACTTTAATTATGTGTGTCCCACACAAAACATCTCTGCTACATCGAGGAACGACCAGAGAACAGTTTGTTCCCCGTTCAAGCAGGGGACAAACTGTGATGGCTGATTATTTCATTTTAACAGATAAACAAATTACAGAATGTGGTGCAACATAGTGGACCGGAAGGCATTTGCTTGCATGAGTCTACTAAGAAAAGCTTGATATCTAAATTATGATCACATTATTTTTTGCTGGTAAACAATAGAAAAAAAGAGTATAAGAGTTGTGCGTTTATAGGTAAAATATGCACTTTTGCAGCAAAAACAAAGAATTTGTTAATTAACTAGTTGGCTGACCACATCAGAAGAAAAAGTCTGCCACAAAAAATCTACAATGGCTGTTTTTTTAAAAAATTGTTTTATTGCTGGATTATTTTATTTTACAAAATGACTTCTGAGTGCCAAAGTAGTTAAAACTGCCAGATGGACCTGGCTTCAGTCAAATAATATAGTTCAAAGTATCCACTTAATGATTCTGATCTATTTAATAAAAGATTTTAAGCCAATTTATTTCAAACTCTTTATACATCAATTTCAAACTTAAACTTTCTCCCATTACCTCCACCTTTAGTAAAAATGAATCATTTTGAGCTGGGAAAATTTTCATTACTGCACACTTAAACGGTGAAAGTGAAAATATGAAGCTTGAACTGCATCTCATCAAACTCAAAATTTTTTTCAAGCCTAGAAATGAGGCCATGAGCTCAATGAAAGTACAATTGTTTCTGCATCTTTTGTTCTCTCCCCAACATCGATTTTGCTGCTGTTATTTATTTATTTATTTATTTTTGGGCCTAGTCACCATGCAGATGCTTTATAAAAAGAATCAATTTTCTTTTGTGCTGAGGCGTGATGGCATGGTGATTTTCATGCACAAAAGGTAAATGTGTGTGTTTTCTTACCCTGGCTCCTTTCTCGCCGTTGGCTCCAGGGAACCCAGGGAAACCGCTTGAGCCCTGTCAACAGGAGAGGCAGATATCATGGAGGGCAAATACAGCAACACAAGAGAAACTGTGTGACTCAGTGCATGCATAATAATCAAAGCTCATCCTGTATTTATCAGCACTAATGCTGAGTGTCATCTTTGGTTAGGTTGCACTGCTAGCACCGTGCCCCTTATGTAAAATACCATGAATTCAGCATGAGTTTGAAACATAAAACTGTCCATGACTTTAACATTTTGTTCTCTCCTGATCTGTCCACGCTGTTTTGTCCTACAACAAAAAAAAACCCTCTCTACTCCAGCTGGACAGAACAACACTTTTTAACACAATGAGTATAACAGTGTTGCCAATTTTCCTTATATTGAAGTAAAGCCTTCAGTTAACTTTCTCAGTCCCTAAAAAATAATTGGGGAGCACATATTCACACACTACAACAAGAGGAGGGTGATTTTACAACAAAAAACAGCTTACCTATTCCTGCAGAACCTCACATGTTGCATTGGACACATTCAACAAAAATTAAATCCATGACAAAACTTTACCTCCATCAAGCAAAATTCTTAAAATGAATTTTTTAAAAAGAATTTATATTTTTTAATGATATTATTAAAAAAACAAAAAACAAATAACATGCAAGTGTGCTGAATTTTCTTAATTTCCATAAAATTAGCATGCTATGCAGTATGGACTGTCTCTCCATTACCCTATTTCTATGCACTCTGGAAACCATGATGTTCTCCAACCAACTCAGCAAACTGCCACATAATATATATTATTACTGAAGAAAAACAACTTTACTGTGTTGAGTGAAACAAACATACCTTAGGTCCTTGTCTTCCAGGATAACCTGGCAATCCCGGGACGCCCAGTTTACCCTGAGAGACATTGACAGGGCTCAGGAATACAATTTTAACACAACTTGAGTTGGGGCTAAAAAAAAGAGCCCTATTACCTTTTCACCAGCAAGACCAATAGGACCTGATTCACCGGTGGGGCCAGCTCTGCCTTTAGGACCTTCAGGACCATCCTCTCCACGGGGCCCAAGCATACCAACTTCACCCTATGACCCACAAATATATGACAATTTATACTGTAATCCCTCCATATAAAGAAGAAAGATTGAACTAAACATTGTGTGACATTCAGTCAAGCTCCTCACCCGGTCTCCTTTGATTCCCATGTCCCCCTTGAAACCTGGGAAACCGTCCTCGCCCTGAAAGGACAGAAGTTAATGAATTTGACAGCATTTTTTGGGTTAATTGTTATGTTGTTACTAAAATTATTGTTTAATTTTCCCAACAAAAGATCTAAAATAAAAACTTTTCTTTTTTAAAAAACTCATTAAACTTCCTGACATTTTTCAAAGTTAATTTTTGAAAATCTCAAAAAAACAAAACAATTCAGTCTTCTTAGGTTCACTCTGTAAATCACAGGATTGGTAGTGCCATCTGCTGGTCAAATGGTGGAATAGCACTTGCACGGAAATGGCAGATTTTTGATATTTTCATCCTCTACATTTAGCAACAGCACCAGTTAATTTTATTTGTGACTGTTTGTCACTTTATTTTTGAAGACACAAGACATTCAGTATATCTACAACACAGTGAATGAAGACTGCAAACAATTACAGAAATTACTTTGTGAAATTTGTGAATGGATACCAAAGGACACTGTTCCCTTCATCCAAACTTCTTTCTCTTTGCTTTGAAACTTTTGCTTGTCCATGTTTTCTAGCCTCTCTGATGCATAATGCAGTGCGGAGCATGTCTGTTGCCACCAACTCACGAAGACCACACGCACACACTTCAAGAAAGGCACATCCTTTATTCATAACAAACTCTTTCTCCTCGAGGTTTTGGCTTTTGGATCTCTTGCTATAAATAATTCAATGAAAAATGATATGACTACCTGTCAATGTAGTAAGAACAACATCCCTCAGTCAGATAATAGATTTTTTTTTTACAGTGACACAACTGTATTGATCTTGAATAAAAGTGATGCATTTTTTTTAAAGCTTAGTTTAAATTCTACATGGCTGCACACATAGTTTAACACTTCAAAGGTGCTTGAGATTGATTGTAGTGTTCTTTGAAACCAAAATCCTAGAGCATGGCAGCTTTACATTCAAGAGAGGCTTGAGGGTCACTTTAAGAAAGTCTCCGTCTTTACTGAAGATGGCCATCGACTGATCTCTGCACGACGCTGGAGCAGCTGTCCACCCCAGCTCAAGGGGCTCAACAAAGTTAGGAGTGCAGGTAAACACCCACTGTTAGAGATGTCATACCCATGACGTAAATATATCTGCATGCAATTTCCAAACTTTATTTTCACCTTCATCACAAGGTGAAGTTCAGAGTGGAATTCAGGATGCCAACTCGCAATACAGAAACCAACGGGCTTATGTCAGCATATTTACTTGGAACAGTCTTTGTGGACACAAAGACCTTAGCCACACGTTTTGTATAATTATTACGTTATTTTAGCTGCTTAAAGACTATAACCTTTATAACATGGATATTATTTTTTTTAAATATTTGTATACCTTCTCTCCCTTTGATCCCTTGAGACCACGGACACCATCTGCACCCTACAGAACACGAGCCAGAGGTTAGAATACAATACAATAATGTTTAACAGAACAAAAGGAGGGCTTTCTTAACTGTGGAAGAATAACCAAGAGGTTTGGTCAATCACATGCACAGATCATCAAACATCATACCTTGACACCACGAGGGCCAGGATAACCAATGGGACCCTGTGGGCCTAGTGGACCCTGGATCAAAGTAAAAAAAAAAAGGATGATTAATGAGCGCTTTCTTTGCATGTTTGGGTAATGCCATCTGTGTTTACCTGCTAAGAATTCATACCAGTAAACTGTTATATTAACTACTTCCAGAAAAGAAGTTTAGTTAACAAAATGTTTTGTGATTCCAATATGAATAACAACAAAAAAGGAAATGAATGAACTAGTAACACCTGATACTACAGCCTCTTAGTATAAAATGTAATAAATAAATAAATATTCTAACCCCCAGGACACATGCATGCAAATAAATGTCTTGACCAAATCATTCAGTGACTTAACAACACCTACTTGGGTTCCTTTCTCTCCAGGTGGGCCCTCCTTACCAGGATGACCCTGTAAAAAAGACATCACAAAATGGTTAAATGTTAGCACAAAAATTCACATTATGCCACATTAATTATCATTAATTACCAGGGCAAACTTTTTCTTATGCATAAATTATAACACAAATACACTACTATTAGTTTTACTAGGAATAATATTCATAAAACAAGACATTTGTGTGATGGCCACTGATGAAGTAAGGGTCATAGTACAAACAGACAGGCCTGGTTTAAACTGCCCACAAACATATGGAATCCTTTAGCTGTGAACACCTGGCACTCCCAATTTGAGGTGTGAGATTGAGGTAGAGGGCTGTAAATCACCAGGCTCTGGGGCCTGAGGGCAGCTAAGGCTGCCTGCTTGTTGAACTTACACACCTGCCCTAGTAAGGGCAGGGAAGGGACAGTACTGAAATAACAAATCCCACAGGCTATTTATTATTTATTATGATAGAAATGTCTTGTCTGAGGTACAGTTCTGTCATGTTACACAAGAAGGGCTCAATAAAAATCTAAATATAGCCTATGCACATTTTTTAATTGCATAGCAATTTCATTTATAGTCTATAAAGTGACCTTAAGTAGCATTTTACACAAAGGCCCTTTTACTCATGCTGCAGTTTTATATCCAACAACCTAGATGTTAAAAATTGTGTAATTTCCCTATATATTATGGAAATGGCTGAATGTGGACATTACAGGTGAGCCTTGTATTGGGAACAAACTGACTGAAGATATCCCACAAGTACATCTGTCTGTGTGTTCTCTGCTTTTCTCACCATTCAATCTGCTTCCCACTTGGTGGGTCTGCTGCTAAGGACTCAGTGAAGAATACTGTTCAGATCATTTGGATGAATGATTCTCATTTTACTGTATAAGCTCTTTTGTTGTTTGTTGTTTTGTTCTGCTAAGTTTTCACAACTTCTGATTACCTGCTGGTGAGACATGTCGGGATATTCTGTAACACCCCCCCCCCACATGGAAATTCTCAACCTGTGGCAAATACTGCAGTGAATTATGTGCACCACAGTCTTAAAATATTCCAAAATTTGGTCCCTGGCAGTTAAGTCAAACCATGTGACTAATTCAAGGGGAGTTTCTGTTTGATTATTTGTTAATGGCTGCACTGGTTGGCATATTTGAGTTTCAGAAACAACAGTGCCCAGAGTTTTAGTTAAGATTATATGTGTAAAGTGATGTTAGATTTTCTTGTTTATGGGTGTGCATGTGTGAAATTATGATATACAGTATGAACATATATAGGCGACAAAAGCACGCACAGGAGGCCCATCAGCTCCGGGTAATCCAGGCAACCCCGACCTGCCCTGAGGTCCCTGTATGAGGAAAAGAAAAAGGCAAACAAGGTCAAAGGTCATAGGTTTCAAAAAAGTTTCAGAATTCTTACAAAGATCATACGCAGGTTCCAAAAAGCTAAACATAAACTGTATGACTTTACCAGAAATCAAGGAACAAATATTAATAATAAGCTTTCAAATAATAAAGAAAATGAAAAAAAACCCATACCTTTTCTCCAGGTGGTCCAATGGGGCCTTGGGGACCAGGAAGACCCTATAAAACCAGACACAGATAGAGATGAGAGTCGCTATAGCAACAACAGGCATACTCAAACACGTGCGCAAGCTGGATAAACTCAAGAATTTGTTAGAGCTGTAAATAATTTAGCTGGTAAAGAAATGCTAAGCTTGTGTGTTGAAGTGTGTTTGTTCTAAATGGGGTATATTAGCATTTGGCACGCTTGTGAACTCTTAAATATTTGTTTATGTGCTCCCATATATGCATCTCTGAGTGCCATTGCCCTTTATATTTGTTGGTTTTGTTGTTCTCCTTTGTGTTTCTGGCTTCCTTCTGTCATTCTGTGTTTACCATACCTCTGTATACATGTCTTTCATTATTAGTTATTTATCTTTGGGTTACTTTTTGTTTTACTTTGAAGGTTGGTCTTCCTGCATTTGCTCCTTTTCCTTCTATGTCTTATAATCAAACCCATCATTGCTCAGTGTACACAATGGCTATGGTCAAAGTGTCAAATCTGCTATGGAAGAGTTCTAACTGAGTGAAGTGGCAGCCATAATAACCCATAATAAAAACTGGATGAATTCTCTAATTAGGAAAGGTACTTTAGTGATTCTTTCATAACAGACTTTAGCAGAAGATACACTAGACCATCCTTTATGAAAGGAAAGGACATAATGTCCCCCCCAAAATTCATAGTGGCGTAGTACCTGAACATCATTAACTCCAATAAACATAACTGAGATGTGACATTCATTAATAGTACATTTCCTATTTGATGCCATAGCCTGCTGATATGTTTTGAAACTTCAATGGCAGGTGAACTCTGAACATGATGCATAACGCTGTATATATATATATATATATATATATATATATATATATATATATATATATATATATATATATATATATATATATATATATAGGAAAAGCTCTATAAAGAAAGATTATTTGCTGCATTAAAATGATCAAAGTGAATTTATTGTATATTTCAGTTTCAGTACATTCAGTCTACATTAGTTATGTCCTCAGTTTAAGCTTATTATTAAGTATTATTATAAATTAGCTTTACTTTAGTGACTGGATGACAAACATTTCATTTGACTATACAGGTGATTTATTTGTATCTAATGCCTGGTTGCTCTCTTTTATAAGACCTGCATGAAACAACACAGTAAGAATACATGAAATGAAGTATCTAAGATGCACTTTGTGTACTCCATCTTAGAGACACTGTAGTTTCACCACAGCAGACCCACATCAACAATATCCCCTCTAACATTATTAAGCTGTCTGGGATTCTCTCACCACTGTGCTTCTCTTTTCCTAAGTCCTTATAAATTCTCCCTTGCACCCTTCTATGACCTCATGACATTTCCACTGAAGTCAAGGTAAAGTGACCAGGGAAGGAGGTAGGAGGTAATCTTTTTGCCTGTTCAATCAAAGCCATAGTCTTGTATTTCCCTGTCTTTGTTAGAGGATCTGTTCAGCCACCTGTATAATACTGTCTGGTTTATCCCATGTGTCCCTGTTATTCTTAGTATTCCCAGTGCTTCTTGGTGTTTTTTTGTTGTTGTTGTTTTTACCTCCACTCTTCAGGAAAAATCCTGCCTGTGTGTGCAGCCATTTTATTTATCTGCTGTTAAATCAATCTTTTGTTTTTCTGTATTCAGGTCTTCAGTTTTGAATAGCAAAACATAACACTACCCGATGTGCGCTTGCATGTGCAGTTTGTGTGTGTGTGAGGACTAAAGCTTGCTCCAATAGGTGTGGAAGCTTTGCAGGAATTACACCAACATGAAGATGATGCTTTTAAAGAAAAGCCCAAATAGCACCTCTCCTAAGATAAATCCATGAAAAATATGCCTACACTACACTTTGACTTTGCTTATGGTATGTGTAGTGATGACACCTAATGACTGATTCACTCACCTGTGTTCCAGGTATGCCCTGCTGCCCGGGTGGGCCTGGCTCGCCTTGTGGTCCCTAAAAAAGAAGGAGACTGTCAAAACTAGACAGTAAACATTAAACATTATCACAAATGCAGGTAGTGGAATTACACACAGCAGTGTCACTGTTAACAATCAGGTGTGCTTTGTCACCAGGACGATTTACTGTGGCCTTAATGCAACTCTTCATTAGCGGTTCCAGCACAGATACAGATTTTCTTTATAAAAATTTTTTTTTTTTAAATCCCTTTTTCAAGAGATAAGTTACAGACAGACTAATTGAAATATCTCTCTAAGAAGTGAGGTTGACCTTTAACCTCACAGCAGTGCATCCTAAAACTTAAAAACCAACTTGAACAGTGCACACTGAATGAAAGCATTCTGTAGAGTTTAGCCCAGGGCCTTCAGAGCCGATACAGTTGCGTTTTAGTGAGTTCACTGAGAGGGAGCTGTGTTTGTACCATGTTTCCTTTTGGACCCGGAGGACCATCGACTCCAGCAACACCCTGCAGAGGACAGATCAAATAAGACGCATGACACATCGTATTAATTACAAGCAGTGATTTTACATGAGGAGATGGTAAAAGTCAAGGTGCATACAGGTGATCCAGGTGGTCCCGGAGGACCGCGAGGTCCCAGCAAACCTCTTGGACCCTATTAAAAACAAACAAGACAGATTAAAGAGCTGAAATAAAATGAGATTTGTTTTATGGTCTTTATACTCAGATCATTTTCAGAGGGGAAATCCTGTCCCCTGGTGGATACTTTTGTTAGCTTAGCTAAATAACTTAAAAGAAGATCCTGTTGCAGCTTGTTTTAATTCCATATATCTGGAATGACATGATATAATAAAACCGACAGCCTTACGCTCTCTCCAGCTAATCCTCTAGGCCCAATCTCGCCATCCTCGCCCTAAGGAGAAAAAAAGACAGAAAATTAGAAGAGAAAGAGAAAATTAAATGTTTACTGAAGAATTAGTGTTTATCATATTAATTCAAACAAACAAAAGAAAGTGGCATTTTGTATTATATATCAATAATCACCACCTATAATCTTAGGTACTCAAAAGTCTGTATCAGTCAGGGCTCGTATTCAACAACTGCAAACATTTCTGAATTCAGCGATAGCCAGGAGGTGGTTAAGGCAGTTAGTTTCATGAGGAGGAAAGGTTAGACACAACCTCTCCTCATACCCAGTTTATAATCTCAACCCAGCTGCTGCTGCCTGAGGGCTGAGCTGGTCAAGCACATCTGATCTAGTGCATGTTGTGATGCATCTCAGTTGCGTGCAGGTATTTAAGAGTGTTAAGATAAAAGAGGAAGTATTTACTCTCTGTCCGTCCTCTCCAGGGGCACCCAGGGGTCCCATTGGCCCCGGTTCTCCCTGAGAAAGAGAAGAAAAAGAAGAGAGGGAACAGAAAAGCAGAGAGATTCAGGTTAAGTGCTCATTTTATGATGTTTGTCAGTCTCCTTTCATTCATTGGTTACCGTTTGTTTCTTCATCCTTGTAAGTTGAGTAAATGTTTTTTTACTTGCTGCCACATCTCACTATCTCACTATAAAACCCTATAAAACCCTTTAAACCTACATTTTTCTACCACAAACTGTGGACCTACAGAATGGTGAATTAATTTGGGAAGAAATCAAATACGACATCATAACACAGATTTGGAACAACCGCGTGACATGCATCGGGAAGGCGTACTCCACAGCAAATTCGTTTCTTAATTTTTCATTGTACAAACCAATTACCTAGCTCCAGTGCACCACTGTCATGAAATTTTTCTATGTAGCCTGATTAATGCAGGTACATTAGTGGAAGCCATGTAGCAAATTACAAATTGTTAATCCATTTTCCCCTCACAGCATAGCAGTTGCTCACTCAGCACACTGAAATTTAAGGATGTTACTCAACATGATCTTAGGAAGATACTGAAATTGTGCCTGTGTACCAGTAACTACAGGCAACTAAAATACATCCAAGATACCCAAACCTTTGGTCAATACTGTAATCCAAGAAGACTAATCCTGTATAACTAGGAGATTTTGTTTTAATGCTAGTTTTGTGACTTATCACACGAGGAAAGCAGTGTTTTGCTCATAAGCTCAAAAACAACTAGAGAAGTTGTTTCTCAGGTAAACAATACCCTGTTTCATTTACACTCTTAATGGATAAATCTCACTGCTAATCTAATTCAGAGGGACCTGGAAAGGAACAGACTAAAAAGCTGCTGTTTGAAAACATCACAAACTGCGCATTTTCCTCACATGATTCAACAAACTGAAGTGCCAACACGCGTCATATTGTTGCTCACCCTATGTCCTTTTTCACCAGGCAGCCCAGGAAGTCCATCAAATCCTCGATCACCCTGTAAGGAAACAGCTCAGCAGATGCCGTCAAACCGTGTGGTATTACAAAAGCAATCATTACGGCTTATAAGCAACAACATTTCCACTAATTGCTCATTTTTGGTGAAATAAACTTTAAAGGTTGTGCAGCAGCATTTCATACCTTTGCACCTGACTCTCCAGGCATCCCACGGGCACCATCAGCTCCAGCACGGCCCTTAAAAGAGAAGAGAAATTAAACATATGCATACATATTTACATACTGAGGAGTTCTGTATGTAAGTGTGAGATTGTAGAAAATACCTGCACATTTAAAATACATTTAAGATACGTTTTATCTGCTTTCAAAATATCTGCTTCTCTGTTTTGTATATTTAAATCTCTTTGTTTCTTTATGTAGAAAACTTCCAAGTCTACCAGTTATTCAGTACTGTTTATTTTGGATGTGATTATCGGAGTGACATTTTAATGTGACCACTGTGCTTATTGGGTTTATTTTTTTTTTCATTTAAAGTTTTCATTTAAATCTACGCTTCCTGTGAACCAATCAGCTTGTTGGATTGTGCAAAGTCTTAGCAATAATTGAAGAAAAGTCTTTGTTTGAATATTATAATTAGTAAATAATGGAGTATTCTGTCTGAAATCATAGTGACGAATACCAAATGCAAAAAAATGCAGAAAAATATATTTGTCATTTTTCTTTTTTTAACTATTATCTCTTCTGAACCTTGCCTTACTGACTCATACTTTGCAGAAGTACATAACTAGCTTACATACAATTTATTTAATTAAGCATCTTTAATCACATTTTGTGACATTAAAATCACCAAAGGTCTCGCATTTTAATTAAGCTTGTATCACTAACTCGCCAATGACTGGTTTATGTTTATTAGTATCCAATTAGGTCAAGATGTTTGGCCCCGTGGAGGGGCTAAACTGTGACACTAATTGCGCCCTACATCCATAGTCAGTGTTAATGTTTTGGCATTTTCAGACAGATTAACTGCCCAGCCATTGATCCGAGGATTGGAGGGACCACGGGCCTTTAAGTACATATGAAGCAATTGTTTGCTAGAGTGGAAATAAGCTTCTCAGCCTTTGAGGAGAGATCACTAGTATAAACAACCACACAACAAACAAAGAGGCATGCAAACACACACACACACTGCAGCGTGAGAGCTGGAGGTGAGTGAGTTCACTCACCCTCTTGCCTGGTTTGCCAGATTGCCCTGGGGGACCCTGGATGCCACGGGGACCCTGTGCAGGCACACGAGGACCAGTAAATAATCAGCAGGACTATTTGTTTCTTAGCTTGTGAGAAATATTTTCACCCAGTTATTAGGACAGAATGTATCTCTCACCTGAGGGCCAGGGTCTCCACTTTCTCCTTTCAATCCAGAAGTGCCAGGTTGACCCTAAAGTAATAGAACACAAACCAAGCAAGCTACATATACATTTTATTTCAAGCTATTTTACACACAGTTTCCTGCAGGACGGACTATTGAAAAAAGTCTGTAAAGAAAACAGCAGATGGCGATATTTAACCTAATGTGTACAGCACACAATGCATATACACATTCATCAAAAGAAAAATCACTGCACATATTTTTATATTGAGACATAGACACATACAGTATTCTAAATTAACGACACTCTTATCACTTCTTGAATTAGATTAGATTACATGCACCTGGTATAAACACTGATCTTTATTTGCTGCAAAAGATGTGTTTTTAGCATCTAAATTATTTGTGTCAATAAAAACTTATTTGCAAGACTAGCCTGATAGCTCATAAGATGCATTAATGGAACTAGGTTTCATCTGGCATCAATCTTTGGGCAAATCTTTCTGCCATTGTAGGGTCTTTTCCTGGAGATAAGCTGTGGATCTTGTATCAACAAGCCCTGGAAAAAAAGTGTTTGCCAGGTTGCAACAGCCGAATCAGATATTTAAAGCAGCTGTTAATACACAGGTAGTTTCTCCACTGAGCCACTAAGCAACATTTCAAAACAGTTGTGTTGTATTTTCTTGTGGTACCACAAGTATAAAGAAAAATACACAAACAACAAGAGATTTTAATGGCACAAATTCACTGATTATCATTTCAAGCACTGAATTTTTAAAAACATGCATTTTCTGCAATTGGTCATAAGCATATGGTAACAAGCTAAAAGCTATGCTGCCTATAAACTGCATAAATTGCAGAATAAATTGTCACTCACCACTGGCCCTGATCTTCCTGTCAAACCCATTGGCCCAGGGGGTCCCCTCATAGCCAGCTGCAGGCAAAGGCACAGACAAGACCAAGATCAAATTCCACTGAGTAAAAAAAAAAACAATTTAATCCAAATAGTACTATCATAATTATTTTTTTTTGCAAACTGCATAAGCAGCATATTATTATAATACATAATAATAATACATGTTTATGCCCTTTTCACATATCACATCTGAGATGCTTCTTGTCAGGTCTGCTGTATACAGCTGTTATCATAACTGTGATGTCATGCTGTGTGTAGTAGGCCATATAGTTTAACATTTGATAATCAGGTTTACTAATTATTCAGTAAACCTGTTCAGTTATTAAGTCTAAATCTTTTCTTTTTGTCAAACTGCCCATCTTCTTTCCTACACAGATACAAAGACTACACCTGTTGGCTTAGCCCATCCGCAGATTCTGAGCCAATCTCTCCTGCCTGTCCACCTGTTCAAAGTGGCCTTTTCATGCTGTTGCTCTTTAGCCTGCTCGGCATGTCTCTTTTTAGCTTCACAAGGCCAACAAAATGCAGCGCAACCCCTCCTCACCAAAATACTGTCTCTGTCTTCCTTCCCCTCCTTTCCCCCTACAGCTGTGTGTAAAGAGCAGGACAGGGGTGGGGGTTTGTCCACAGCCTTTTGGTTTCCCTGTGGCTTTTAAAATGTTGTTTCTACTTACTCTGGCCTGTGAAAGGATGGCCTGCGCTTGAGCTTCTTGGGCCGACACCACTGGACCCTTCTCACCATCCCCACCAAAACGGAACTGTATGAGACGCACAGACAGCACATTCTGTTCAGCTCACTCTGTCATCACTATTCAATATTCTAGAAATTATCCTGGTTATGGATTATATGATAAGTTTGGATGGAATGTACTTCTGTTGTATGAGCACTTACTGGGAGCATCAGCATGGTACCAGGGGGCCCCGGCAAACCATCAGCACCAGGCAGCCCAGCACGTCCAGGGGGGCCCTGCAACACGGAAGGGGCAAAACCAGATTATTAAAATCATCAACATTATAAGAATAACTATGGCAGGAGCGGGTCCTCTTCAGTGATTGTAAAAACATTTCAAAACCATTGGCGGTTGTTATGTTTATGTTGTTGTGTCTAACCATCAGCAGATTAGTTGTAGGAAAAAGTTGTCTGGCTGTTTTCTGTGTGCTGTAAAGCAAATGTAGATAAAATGTAGTATTTTGCCAGTCTGTCTGTCTACCAGATTTTAACTAAACTGCTCAGTTGAGGTTAAAATTAAGGCTCTGTTCAAAGGTGGGTATATACTGACACATACTGAGTACTTACTATATACCCTCTTCCCACTTCACATTCTTTTAAATTATTCTGTCTGTCTGTAATTACATAATAAGTATCTTTATCTGGTCTACAAACTTACAATATCTACCTGACACACTAATATCGCTGGTATTGCTGTAATCATGTGTCTGCAGATGTGTGTGTTTGTCATCATGGCAAAAACACAGGCCTGAAGACACCTGCTATACCAGGAATCATAGCAGTTTGCTAGGTGTTCATATGTTCATAGGTCTGTGGACAGACTGCATCATGACAGCATCAAAGCTGTGTGATTGTGCTGCATAACCGTGGAACAGAGAGATAGTTCAAAGAACAGAGTAATGGAGGAAGGTAGCAAAAGTCAAAAGTATTTTGTATCAGGAATGAACACAGCTAAATTTGGAGTAAAACACACAAAAAATTGACTAGTTTGGGTACATAAATGATAAACTCACCCTGTCACCAGGATCTCCAGTGGCACCTGGGGGTCCTTGTAGGCCTGAAGGTCCTGGAAGACCCTGAAAAGGCAAAGCTAAGTTAGCAGACCACCAGCATACCAATTCAGGAAATTCTGATTTGAGTGGTTTATAATTATGCTCACAGCTGGGCCAGGGGGTCCTGGTGGGCCTTCAATTAACATGCCCTTAAAAAACAAAGAAAGCGTTTCACATCACAAATAGTGCCATGTGCATGAGTCAAGAAATAATAGGAAAAATTCCTGTTTTGGTCAATGCATTTAAATAGCACTAATTAAAAAAGAAAAACTGCAGTTCAGGGGTTGACACTATTTCTCTTGGGTTTAGATGATTTAAAATTCTAATAACAGTGAGACAGCTCACTCTGAAAATATTTCAAAATGATAAAAGTGATAATAATGTTAACAACATTTTGGACATTTTGAACCTTACAGGTTCAATCACAGCTGGCTCGCCCTTCTCTCCCTTCTGGCCAAAGGCTGCTCCAGTTCCAGCGACCTGCAGTTACAAACCAAGAAAAGTGGTGGCATTTTTATAACAAGTAAAAACAGCACTAGACTGAGAAAACCATGGATAACACAAAGCGAGATTACATTAACAAAGAAAAATGTTCATCCTAATGAGCAACGATGAACCTCTGCATGCGTTAAATGGAGTCATGCTGTCATTGCACTGTTACAGAGCAGTGTGGTTAATAAATGGTAACCAAATACAATACAATCAACAGAATGTTATTAATGCAAAGTTTCACAATTAAGTTTAGTGTTTTTTTCTTCCATTATCATATGACATATATATCACATGAATAGCTGAACACAACACATTATTAGCAGTAGTGAGTTAGTTCCTCATTATGGAGGTGGAGAAGGTGTGGTGACATTAGAAGGTACTAGCCTGGATGGGCCGTGTCTGAGAGGGGTAGTAAAAATGCATATAATGCCAATAAAGACCTTTTCCTCACATTCTACTGATAACTAAAGGCACACAGACACATAATGGAGTTTGAGGACGTCTGGTTGTTGGTACATTGAAAATTGTTGGCCATATTTTCTAACATGCACACAAAATGTGAAGCTGAGTTAATCTATATATATATATATACACTCACTAAATAACACACTATGAGGGGCCGTTAGGGAAATTATTACTGAAACACTTTCACACACACTACTGAACCGCCTTTCTGTTTAGCCAAAATCCCTTCCTGTTCACACAAAATGCACTCACACACTTTACTGAAATGCACTCACACACACTACTGAAACGCTCTCCCACACACTACTGAAACGCTCTCACACACTACTGAAATGCTCTCACACACACTACTGAAATGCTCTCACACATACTACTAAAACGCTCTCACACACACTACTGAAACGCTCTCACACAGACTACTGAAATGCTCTCACACACACTACTGAACCGCCTTTCTGTTTAGCCAAAATCCTTTCCTGTTCACACAAAATGCACTCACACACTTTACTGAAATGCATTCACACACACTACTGAAACGCTCTCCCACACACTACTGAAACGCTCGCACACACTACTGAAATGCTCTCACACACACTACTGAAATGCTCTCACACACACTACTAAAACGCTCTCACACACACTACTGAAACGCTCTCACACAGACTACTGAAATGCTCTCACACACTACTGAAACGCACTCACACACACTACTGAAACACTCTCACACACACTACTGAAACGCACTCACACACTGCTGAAATGCTCTCCCACACACTACTGAAATGCATTCACACAAATTACTAAAATGCTCTCACACACACTACTGAAACGCACTCACTCACACTACTGAAACACTCTCACACACACTTTAAAACCAAGATTTCGTGTGAACAGGAAGGTGCTTGGTGTGAACAGGAAGGCGTTTCAGGTGAACAGGAAGGCAGCTGAGGAAAAAAAGGCACTTCAAAACATGGCTAACACCATGCTGATGTCTACTAACAGCCTGCAAGCAGTCTAAGTGAAGGACATATTGGCCTTGTGACCATGCAAACACTGTTGTGTGGCACCAGCCTATTGTTGCACCTACAAGTCTGGATATGTGCTTCACTTAGTTTGCTCGTAGGCTGTTGAGTAGACATCAGTGTGGTGTGCTATTTTTGTGCTAAATGTGCTATTTTTTTTTCCTTCAAACGCCTTCCTGTTCCCACCAAACACCTTCCTGTTCACACAAAATCCTCTTGGTTTTCAGTAGTGTGTGTGAGTGCGTTTCAGTAGTGTGTGTGAGAGCGTTTCAGTAGTGTGTGTGAGTGCATTTCAGTAGTGTGTGTGAGAGCGTTTCAGTAGTGTGTGTGAGTGCATTTCAGTAATAATGTCCCTAACGGCCCCTCATAGCATACTGTTACAAACTGACTTATGATTAGGACAGGCTGAGTTCAAAAGTCTGCATGTTCTTTACAATTGTATGTGTGCACTATGCAGACAGCTGCCTATGATTTATGAGCTAATTGCAGTCCACACTGAGATGAGGAAAGGGAGGGATCACAACCAGCTGCTGAGAGATGAATGGGCAGGGAGGTGAAATAGGCCTTGTTTGGTATGAATGGGTGTAGGCTGGGCCAGCATACATTGATAACAGGAAATGTATAGGGAAAAAAAAGTGCAAATATCTTCTATGCTATGCCAAACAGAAATCTATCTAACTAATAAGAGATAGGTTAAACCCTTTATAGCACAATACATGCATAGTCCCTATGATGGCACGAATCACCAGACACACACTGTTGAAACAGTAGCAGACCTCCCGATTCCACACTTAACATGTCAATGACGCATTTCTCTTACCAAGCAACAAAGAATACATGCACTGAAAGAATGAGTGAAACCATAACACACACAGAGTCTCTAATGCATGCTGTTCATGCACACACCCATCAGTCACCAGGTGTGGGTGTGATACTTACAGTACTCTCAGAAACATCGGTTTCAGCAGCGACCCCGGGCCCCACCTCATCATCGTAGGTTGCCTCAGGTTTAGGCAGGGCCGTGCCAAACTCATCATATGCCCCATAATCATACAACCTGTTGTCAACCTCACCCAAGTCATACTCATTGAGGTCATACTCCTTAAAGTCATATGTCTCCGCACCAGAATCCAAGGTGTCCAGTGTTTCTGTAACAACGGTGGGCTCTGGAGCAATGGGAGTGGCCTCGGTGACATACGCACCGACAGCATCCTCCTCCACAGCCTTTCATGTGTTAGCCAAGCGTAGAGGGGGGAAGTAATAGTAAGCAACCAAAGAAATGAGAATGTTAGTTAAGCAACTGAGGTAATGTAATCTATTTTAAGATGTTATTAAAGCAAACTGCAAGTGGATTCAACAGGAAATGCTGAAAACAAAAACAGCAATGGTAACACTTTACTTATTATGAATATCATATTGTCCACCAAGCTTAGATTATTTTGGATGTGAGAGAAAAATTGGCACTACGGTCTTTCAAAATGAAAATATCACTCCATCACAGCCAAGTGCTGTGACAACAGAAAATAACAAAAAGGAATAAACAAAGTGTTACCAAGATGACACTTTATCATTATCAGTTTGGTAATCATACATCTAAAGACAGACTTGATGTTATCTGAGCCTTCTTTTGTCTCTCATCATATAGCCATAAATGGCATAGTGATACAAAAAGCAAAGAAAGGCTCAAACAGATGTCAGAAAAGACATCTAGCAGCAACGTCCATAAACACCAAATTAATCAGATCAAAGCAACTGCGCATTAGGACAAATGCAAATAAATTCAAAACTTGCAAGTCAGCAAATCAGTTTTGATGAATATGTTTTAGCCACTAGCGATTTTCACCAGTGCTTTGCATTTGGCACAAGAACTAAAACCATAATCACTTGGCGCAGTTTTGTTTTTCGTTCCTGATGGTGATCGCTGTGGATTTAGTTTTGAAGTGAGACAAAGTGGATGCAATTACACTTAGAGCGGGCAGTACTCCTTCATGTCAAATTATATATTCAAAATAGGCTGTCTAATCACATCTACTTTGTCAAATGCTGCAGACAATGCACAATCATAGCTGGCTGTGAAAGTTAAGCCTTTTTGATCATAGATCTTTTCAAGGTAATAAGAAGAGCTAGTGATCAAAAGAAGGCTTGTGATGTGATGGACAACAGGGAATCTTGTATTTTGTTTACCAGACAATTTACTGTATTATTTACTGCCAATAGTTTTGAATGAGACATTCTGTGTCATTAATATTTAGTTTTCATCTTGTGTTAGGCTGCAAGTCTTTATTTCAACACTCCACTCTTTGTGTTGGTGGTTCTGACAGAGTGGTGTTCTGAGTCTCCAAACATGAGAAAACTCTCTAAAAAGGTGCATCTTACATGTTTTGTCCATCAGGAGGGTGAAAGTCACTGTCAAGGACCCGTGCTTTCAGAAAAATAAAATAAATAATAAATGCTATTTAAAAACATCCTTTGTCCATCAGTTCTGCCACACATCAAAAACTGAGCAAGTCAAAAGACACACTGATTCGCTGACTTGAATGGCTGTGTCTTTATCATATCATACCAGGCACTTCCTTGGGTAAAATCCTGGCTCACACTCACCAAATCAACCAACACAGTTTTTCTTTTAAGCGTAACAAAGGAATTGAAAATTACCTCATGAGGTCCACTCGTGGCAAAGGGGGACTGAGTTTGAGTACCATCTACAGTTCCGTAGTCAATGTCTGTATTGTAATCTCCTTCTACATTGTTTATCTGAGTCATGTTGAAAAAAGGAAAGAAGAATAAAGGTTAGCATGAAAGCTCAGACAAGAGGTTATTTGCTAGGGATCCCCCTCAAGCTGACTAAAGTCTCTGCTACTTCTACGACGAGAAGGTTAGGGAGGTTGAAATCTGCCATCACAGATTTTCCCTTCAGAATTCTGGGCAGGAAGATCTTGATGGGATGTGATCTAGTCTCTAAATTAATTGTTACCCTAAAATTGCCTTCGGGTCGCATCGGTGCTGTGGCCTGGTAGCCATGCATCTGTTGTTTCTTCTTAGTGGAAAACTTTTTAGCTGGTGATTTTAAGGGCTTGGGTTTAGTTTTACTGGGGGACTTTCTGGTCATCTTCTTTTTCATGGAGACACTACGTTTCTTTCTCTGGAAGAGGTGATGGTGACAAATAATACCACACATGGAACATCAAAAAATGGAAATGATTTGAAGCCACACTCCTTGACTGGTATACAGAGGTTTTCCAATACAAATTGCCAATGTTTCCAGTAGTAGCCTATGCTCAGTACTTGGTCTGCATGGTGTCACTTCACATATTGTTCATGCACATCAACTATAAGGGCTGCAACTGGAGTGCTGATCATGTTAACACTATAACGACTGTTGGGTAGAATAGGGTGCTGTAAAACAATCAAGGACTGGGCTGTTCATGCGACACACAGGAAAGTTTTTAAGAAAGAAAACAAAAACAAGTTTTGCCTTTCAGCACTTTTTGCAGCTATTGCAGTAATTAAATAGACACAGATTCCACAAACAAGTACAGAGTTACTGAAATTCCACAATATAGAAATACTTTTAAAGCTGGAAACACAGGAAACACACTTAAAGCAGACAACATTCCCACAGAAGTCTGTAGACACAAGACAGGACTAACACACTGTGTATGTTTACATGCACATTCAAATTTTCACCTGCCCTACTGTAGAGAATATTTTAATGTAGTAGAGCAAATCTAACATTTGAGCACTGATATGAATGTAAACATAACACTGGAACACAAAATTAACCAAAATCAAAATCAAAGAAAAAAAACATCTTTCCCTTCACTTTTTCCATTTACCTGTGGTTCAGAATACTCATAGATTGGACTGGTTTCTGTTGCTCCCTCAGAAATGTCATAGTACTGAGCATAATCTAAATCATCAGTGTACTGGAGAGGATGAGAGAGAAAGCGAGAGAAGGAGGAAGAGAGGTTTTAGTGTTAGCAATAGCATCAAGGATGCATTTTCTTTCAACAAGGAAAAGAAAATTAAAGGAACACTTTCAAAACAGATCAGATCTCAATTGGGGGGGGGTCCATCCCAGATATCTATACTGATATAGATTGGGTAATGCTTTAGGAATGAAAGGATGCCACATTGTTTGATAGAATAAAAAATTAACAACCTACAGAGGGCTAACTTCAAAAACACCCCAAAAAACAAAGTAAAAAAGCGATGCAGCAGGCTAGTCCATTTTGCCAAAATTTCATTGCAGCAACTCAAAATGGTACTCAGTCGTTTGTATGGCTACCACGTGCTTGTAAGCATGCCTGACAATGTCGGGACGTGCTCCTAATGAGACGACAGATGGATCTCCTCTCAGATCTGGACCAGGACATCATTGAGCTCCTGGAGGTGCAACCTGATCGTGTTGAATAGACTGAAACATAACGTCCCAGGGGTGTTCTGTTGAATTTAGGTCAGGCG
The DNA here is from genome assembly GCA_024447675.2 of Pterophyllum scalare. Taxonomy (NCBI): domain Eukaryota; kingdom Metazoa; phylum Chordata; class Actinopteri; order Cichliformes; family Cichlidae; genus Pterophyllum; species Pterophyllum scalare. The sequence continues at coordinate 6,834 of JAMQGT020012382.1, read as the reverse complement.
AGTGTGGGGTCAGTCAGTGGTATTAATTACTTCATCCTCCAGGAACTGCCTACATACTCTTGCCACATGAGGCTGGGCATTGTCATGAACCAGGAGGAGCCCAGGACCCACTGCACCAGCGTAGGGTCTGCCAATGGGTCCAAGGATTTCATCCTGATAGCCTGATGAACAATGTTACAGGCAGCATATCCTTTGCCACGGCTTCTCCAGATCCTTTCATGTCTGTCACGTGTACTCAGGGTGAACCTGCTCTAAACTATGAAGAGCACAGGGCACCAGTGGTGGAGCTGCTGGCATTCTATGGCAAATGCCAGTTGAGCACAGGGCCCACTAGAGGACGTCAGGCCCTCAGGCCGCCCTCATAAAGTCTGTTTCTGAGACATTCACACCAGGGCTCTGGCATTGCTCATCATGTTCCTCCTTGCACAAAGGAGCAGATACTGGAACTGCTGATAGGTTAAGGACCTTCTACGGTCCTGTCCAGCTCCCCTAGAGTAACTGCCTGTCTCCTGGAATCTCCTCCATGCTCTCGACTGTGCTGGGAGACACAGTAAACCTTCTAGCAATGGCACACATTGATGTGCCATCCTGGAGGAGTTGGAGTACTTGTGCAACTTCTGCAGGGTCCAGTTATCACCTCATGCTACCAGTAGTGAGACTGACCCTAGCCTAATGCAAAACTAGTGAAAAAACAGTCAGAAAAGATGAGGAGGGGAAAAATGTCAGTGGCCTCCACCTGTACAACCATTTCTGTTTTGTTGCCCCTATAGTGCACCTGTTGTTAATTTCATTAACCTCAAAGCAGCTAAAACTGATTAACAACCCCCTCTGTGACTTAACTGACCAGATCAGTATCCCAGAAGCTTAATTTACTTGATGCTATATGCTGATTAAAAAGTGTTCCTTTAATTTTTTTGAGCAGTGTATCATCTTCATGATGCTATATATTTAATCAGTTAAAAACACATAAGTTTATAATATAATGCTGACAGTTCAACTACACCATTAAACAGTTAAAGATGAAATACTGAGAATGTTATATATGATATAAATAGCAGTATGTGAAATGATACAAGACACACAATGTAATGCTATATTGCATTACAGTGTGTAAATAGAATTATATGTATATTATACAGCTAGTAACAAAAAAGTTATTTTCAAATAACCAAGTGTTACTAAATGATATAATATTCTGGGAAACAAATCAGTAAACCAGTACTGAATCCAGCCATGTGATTCATAACCTACAGACAAGTCAGCAGATGAGATGGTTTAAAATCTCATAAAAACAAAGAAAAACAACAAAAATGACAAAATTACTAGCTGCATTTCAGGTATATCGTAATAGAACTTTCTCAGTGAAAGCATGTAAATTATATACTGCATGACTTGTAAGTTCATCTGGGTTATCTGGTCTGATTAAAAAAGAAAAGCTCAGCTACTCAGTCATGTAACTATATAACAGTTCCTTATTAAGGAGTCAAACAGTTATTAATTATAATAACTTCCAGAATGGTCATGGAAAAACCCTGATTTCCAGTCATGAGAGTTTCATGTCATGCTGCAACTTGCACTTGGAATTGTAATCTCAACATGACATCTTCATGCCTGAGTCAGTAGGATAGTTAAGTTAATTTGTAGCAAAAATGTTTAAATGTGTGAAGAGTTCAAATGGGTAATTTGTATGTTCATATTTATTCACATTAATATAAACTGCAAGTAGACACTTGGGGTTAACAGATACTGGATACTTAAATTTGAAAAAGATCACAAGGATAGTTGTGCTGCTCTCTGTGGATTTGACATTTCAAATTGGTTGTACATCTACCCACACTACTCCAACTGGCGTCATACACTATGAATGCTGATAAATTACACCTTCCATGACACCGTTGATTAAGCTGTGGCCAGATAGACAGTAGGTCCTGACATCTGATCTATTGATTTACTCTATATTCACCGACGAAGACCAATAGTATATAGCAATATATATAGCATCAATATATAGCATCTTTCTGAGTACAGGACAAAAATGAAATACTGGCTCTGGGCAGTTCCAGATAGGTGAGGATTCTTGGTGTTAATGGCTAAATACATCTTTATTTTGCTGAATGCAGATGAAAAGTGTATAAGTGGATTAAATAAATGCACTCAAAGAGAAACTGCAAATGTCTTGCCAGTACTAGTGTAGAAAATCTGATCAATCAGTACTCTACTGATTTACTCTTTACAGTCTGCAACTAGAATACAAGATATCAATTGTAGAGAAGTTTTAGTCATGGCTATTAAATCCTAACAACTTTGCATGTCAGTTAAAGATCTTCAGCGTAAGCTATTCTTGTGCAAAACATGTACTGATTCACCAGGATTATAAACATTTGGGTTGGTGAAACACAGAAAATATAAAAGGCTTGCCTGGAAATAAATACACAGGCACCCATCAAAGCACCACACTTAACCCTGGAGACTATTTCCAAACATCAAATTTATCTTAATACATTAAATTGTAAAATAAAAAAAATTAAAAAGACGGGTAATTAAGGCTTCCAAACATCTAAGTCCTAATTAAGAAAAAATAGGAGGACACACAGTTTTATGTGTGCAGCTGGTGCTCTCTGCATGCCAAATGGTTGTAAGCTTTAAGCAATAAACAGGTTAAGTTCCTCATCTGTTATAATTTAATTTAGATCTTAATCTACAGCATGTTAGTTATGATGGCTGATTAGTACTTTGTGGAATCTCCCCCACCCTCCCTAGTTGTCTGACCTCTTTCTCTGGTTCCTGGGCCTGCAAAGAATCACTTAAGGGAGTCTCACAGTCTGGGCTGTAATGTTCACAGTAGTCATATGCTGCTTTGGGATCAGGCACAATCAGAAGCTGCTGGATGTCACCCTGCAGAAAAGAGAAAAACATGTCATGACCATGCTCATGTAAGAAGAAATTTTCTCCAATGTGTGACCTTCTTTGTGGGTTTAAAAATATAAAGTGAATATCAGAAATAATTATTTTAGGATGTATTTATTTGTATGCACAGTACTACTACCGACAACTCCCTTAAAGGCTGATGAAACCAGATCATTATCTACTGCTGCAAAAAATCTTAAATTACAGATGTGATCTCTTAGGTCCCATACACTTATAGAGTCTGGCAGAGTAGACAGCTTGAAGCACAAACCACAGTACCTGAAAGCTCAGAGTAAATATTTGTATTTTTTTTTTAAGGTGGAGGTGAGCCCTCTGGAGAATGCCATTTATGTGGTGGAGAATAAGACCCAGGAGCTGCGGACTTTGATCAGCCAGTACCAGCACAGACAGCATCATGGCAACATCAACCCGCTCAGCATGTGCCTCAATGGGGTCATAGATGCTGCTGTGAATGGAGGCATCGCCAGATATCAGGAGGTACTGCTGTAGGGTGGAGGGATGGAGGGAGGATGGCAGAAATGATGAATGATGAATTGGCGTTGTGAGAGATCTTTCATTTTTTCACTCACCCTGTACCACAGGCGTTCTTTGATAAAGACTACATTAGCAGCCACCCAGAGGATACAGAGAGGATCTCACATCTGAAGGATCTAATGCAGGAACAGGTCTGGCTCAAGCTAAAAAGTTCAAATACATGTTGAGCATGTGGAGCAGCTGTCAACATATGGTTATGAAACTTCTTGTTCACTATTTGTTCCTCTGATTTCATCAACAGGTGCACATCTTAGGAGTGGGGCTGGCTGTTCACGAGAAACTGGTCCATCCAGAGATGCGTCCTCTGCACAAAAGCTTGTAGACCAGTTCCACATGATGAGAACAGGTTTACACCATGTGAGTAGAGTGACATGACTCAGAACTATGGTGGCGTACATTTCTGTGCAGCCACAGCTCGCAACAGTCCATTGAGTTTGTGAGTGCATGCATGCTTTGCCAGATTTCTACCAAACTTTAATAACTTATGTAGGGTCCCACCATGAATCCATAAATGGAGAAACAATGGCAATTCCTGCAATAGCGCCCCCTACATACTAGTGGAACAAGTAATATGCTCTAATTCAAACAGTCATTGTTCAATCTGCACCAAACTTCACAAGCGTGATAAGGACCCACCCCTGCACACATCCATATCACATTATTGACTGACAGTCGCAGCGCCACCTAGTGGAACAAGTAATATGCTCTAATTCAAACAGTCATTGTTCAATCTGCACCAAACTTCACAAGCGTGATAAGGACCCACCCCTGCACACATCCATATCACATTATTGACTGACAGTCGCAGCGCCACCTAGTGGAAACAGGATTCCAATGATGCATCCAATCTGCTTCAAACTTCACAAGTGTGATAAGGACCCACCCCTGAACACATCCATAGGACATTATTGAATGCCCCTCTAGCGCCCCTAGTGGAACAAGTAAGTTGCTGTAATTTAAACAGTCATTGTTCAATCTGCACCAAACTTCACAAGTGTGATAAGGACCCACCCGTGCACACATCCACATGACATTTTTGAATGACAGTCGCAGCGCCACCTAGTGGAATCAGGATTCCAATGATGCATCCGTTCTGCTTCAAACTTCACAAGGGTGATAAGGCCTCACCCCTGAAGACATCCACATGACATTATTGAATGCCAGTCTAGCGCCCCTAGTGGAACACGGAAGTTGTTGTAATTCAAACACTGATTGTCGAATCTGCACCAAACTTCACAAGTGTGATAAGGACCCACCCCTGCACACATCCGTATGACATTATTGACTGACAGTCGCAGCGCCACCTAGTGGAAACAGGATTCCAATGACGCATCCAATCTGCACCAAACTTCACAAGTGTGATAATGACCCACCCCTGAAGTCATCCACAGGACATTATTGAATGACAGTCACAGCGCCACCTTGTGGAAACACATAGATTAACTGCTCAAAATCGGGTTTTTACACTTGGCAGTGGAAGCGGCTCTCAGTGGGCTCGCTGGAGGTTTGCATGGCATGCAGGGAGCTCGCTGAGGATTTGCAGGGCTCAAAGGCGGTTCGCTTGTGGTTCGCGGAGGCTCACAGGCGGCGAGGGCCTTCAACGCCGCTTGCGGCTTTAATTATTATTATTATTCTTCTTCTTTTTCTTTCTCCGTCTATCCCCTCAAATTTGACCCCCTGAACATATACGAAAACTCACCATTTTCGCTACAGAGGTCAGGTCTGGCGAAAAATTGATTTTTTTAATGTCATCAAGAACCAACTCTAAAAGGGGGCTCCACGGCGCCCCCCGGAAAATTCATTTTTCGGCCCTCTATGGGAGAGGCCACGATCAACTTTGTCGTAGAACCACGAAATTGGCGTCACACATAGATCATGTCAGGACAAGCAAAAAATCCTCTTGGAGCACCCCCACACAGCAAACAGGAAGTCAGCCACCGTGGCCTGAACTTTGCCCTCTGCCAATTTGGCGATGATGCACACCTCGTATTTGAAACATCTCCTCTTAGGGCGTTACACCTACAGACACCAAAATCGCTCAGCATAATCTAGACCAGTAGGCCATCAAAAGTTATTCAGGGTTTTCATCGAAAATCAATGGTTTGGTCGTTAGGGGGCGCTGAACTTGGCCTTCGTTTTGGCCTAAATTACACTCACCTTTTCTGTCATCACTCGTGCATGCTTTGCCAGATTTCTACCAAACTTTAATAACTTATGAAGGGTCCCACAATGAATCCATAAATGGAGAAACAATGGCAATTCCTGCAATAGCGCCCCCTACATAATCAAAATAAATTTTGCATGGAGCTTCAAAATTTTAGTTACTCGTAGAGTTATGAAATTTGGTTTCCACATTCTGTATATGACCCTGATCAAAAAAGTCAATGATACCCATGCCTCATTTTGCACGCCGCCCCGTGACCACACCCCCAATTCCCCATTGGTTTTCAATGGAAAACCTAACATTTCTGTGTGACACACTTTTTTCAGGTGTTTTGAGCTGTACATTGATCACAAACATTCCCACTAAGGCCCATGATGATGTTCCTTTGCAGAGGGGCGTGGCCCTGGGGCCATGGCGAGCTTCGATCCTTCGCCATGACATTTCGTTTGCCTCTCAATCCCATATACTTTGTCCGATTGCCCTCAAACTTCACAAGTGTGATAATGACCCACCCCTGCACACATCCATATGACATTATTGAATGACAGTCGCAGCGCCACCTAGTGGAACAAGTAACATGCTCTAATTTAAACAGTCATTGTTCAATCTGCACCAAACTTCACAAGCATGATAAGGACCCACCCCTGCACACATCCATATCACATTATTGACTGACAGTCGCAGCGCCACCTAGTGGAAACAGGATTCCAATGATGCATCCAATCTGCTTCAAACTTCACAAGTGTGATAAGGACCCACCCCTGAACACATCCATAGGACATTATTGAATGCCCCTCTAGCGCCCCTAGTGGAACAAGTAAGTTGCTGTAATTTAAACAGTCATTGTTCAATCTGCACCAAACTTCACAAGTGTGATAAGGACCCACCCGTGCACACATGCACATGACATTTTTGAATGACAGTCGCAGCGCCACCTAGTGGAATCAGGATTCCAACGATGCATCCGTTCTGCTTCAAACTTCACAAGGGTGATAACGCCTCACCCCTGAAGACATCCACAGGACATTATTGAATGACAGTCACAGCGCCACCTTGTGGAAACACATAGATTAACAGCTCAAAATCGGGTTTTTACACTTGGCAGTGGAAGCGGCTCTCAGTGGGCTCGCTGGAGGTTTGCATGGCATGCAGGGAGCTCGCTGAGGATTTGCAGGGCTCAAAGGCGGTTCGCTGTGGTTCGCGGAGGC